>VDFB02077714.1:0-35054 GCA_007258455.2 Sequoia sempervirens
ATCGCTATTAGTGAGATTGAGATTGTTAACCTTGAGAGAGTAGGACTTGGGCAAAAGGAATTTGATATGGCTATTGCTTTCAAAGACTTCAAGTGGGATGTACTCTGCATTGACATCATTCCTCAATCTTCACTTGATGGCATCAAGTAATGGCTAAACTCCATGGTTATAAAGTATTATGAAAGCATAATGAACTTGTACTAGTGGCCAATTTTGAAGACTATTATTGATGATCCAAATAAATTTGTTGAAGATGTTGGTTGGGAATTTTTGAATATGGAAGCTAGTGATTCTGATTCTGATAATTCGGAAGAGTCAGATCAAGGATATGAACCCTCTAATATAGAAGAGGAATCAGAATTACTCTTCATGTTCTAGGTATCGGCTTTAATACCAACTACAATGGCAACATTGAAATTCCCTAGCAGTATTTATGTAAAGGAAATTTCCTTTAGATGCAAGGATTCAAAGCACATTAACCATGTGGTACAGATGATTAAATCCCAAAGATGGTTTGTAACAATGAAAGAGTATGAAAAGGAAAAGAGAGCTACATTGGTGACTCAGGAGAAACTTTAGCTTTCAAAAACAAATCCAATTAGGCTAGTAGATGTGTCGATCAGGCCAGCATTTGGTGGAAGAGGAAGAAAGATGATTGGAACTCTGGAGGCCCACCATACTGGATTTTGATATTCAACCATGAGAGTAGAAGAGATAGCTAATATCATGTATCAAAACATTAAGCATGCATTCTTCCAGCCATCGGAGAAGGAGATGATTCCTTTGCTTCATTTTCATTTGCATAACCATATCAAGACGTGGGAACCAAGAAGACCAAGGATGACGAGTTTTATGTGGAGGTAATGGATGTGGTCCAAAATTTAGGAGGGGCAAGAAGGTCAATGTATGATCCTAATGAAATTGAGGAAGAATAGCAAGAGAGGGACATGAAAATAAAATCAATACAGAGTTTCAAGGATTTGTCAAGCGAGTAAGAGAGCTATGGGAGCAGCCTCATTTAAAAGATTTTAAACTAGAGTTTGATATACCATTTAGAGAGCTTGGTTTTCATGGAGTTCCTTTCAAAGCCTTTGCTCTTATTTTTCCTATGGTAAAGATGTATAATAACCTTCAATGCCTCGAAGGAGAGGTTGTTGGTTGATTTGTAACCCTTTTTTTATCAAGAAGAACGTTATTTTCTAGAAATTTACTAGTTTTTCTCACTTTTCTTGTTGTTGTGCGGACTAGGTATGAACACTAAGATGATCTAAAACCTATTGGATGTTGTAGATTGATGAATTAGCTTTCATTTTCACTTATTTAGAGGTTTTAACTCTTGTATAATGAAATTTATCTTATTTTTACTACTGCTACCTACTTTCACAGTGTTCTTGGATTGAAGGGTTTCATGATGTAATTCGACCCATTCCACTTTTTGTGCCTACTGTAACTTGTGGAATGGGTCCTCTAACTTGTAAAATACATGCCTAACCTATTTAGAATGTTGTGGACTCAAGGTTGGGTGTTTGGGATGATGTTCTAGGGCTGTAGCAGGGTATTTTCATGATGAAAACGAGAGTTTCAAGTGGTGTTTTGACAAAATGTGGGAAGGACTGTCCATGTAATGTATTATTCACCATGTGCAAGGTTTGGTAAGCATGTTTGGTGCTTTTTTTGGGTATGGCAGGTACGAGAGATAGGAGTTTCATTAAAACCCCAAGTATTTTGCTTGAAATAGAGGGTTTGGTGTATTAGGGGTCTAGAGGTCTTGGACCTGGAAACAAATCATGGAATTGGAGGTTTTGACACATAACATACTATTGTTTGAGGAGTTTGAGTAAATATCTATAGTTTAAAAGGTCATCTCTTTGTAAATAGGACTAATTTAGTAGCCTTTATGCAAGGTGGTCTATTGGATCTTAATGATGGTACAAAGAAACATGGTATGATCTCTTGGGAATTTGTCTTAGGGTATGTTTTAAAGCTTGATTGATGTTTGGTCGGCCATTGGATGACCTTCTCTAAAAGATAAACCCATTTGATGAGATTTGGAGACTATAAGTTAGGCAAAGTTTTATTGAAAACCCATACTCGAAACCTTCCCACAACCAACCGAAGCCTAAAACACCTTCAAAAAGGTCTGCACAAGCTTAAAATTTCAAGAGATATAGCTACCCCCAAAGATTTCTTCAAACCCTATCAGTAAACCACCATTTTCCACTCAAAAATGCACCATTTGGCATCTAGGGCATCACTGAAAAACCCTCTATTCACCTCCCTTGCGCACAAAAATTTGTACCCATGTTTCATAACCATAACTAAGCCTTTCCATTGAGTTCTAGAAGCATACAGTGGGTGAAAGGCTTAATATGACATTTTAATGCACTCAAAACCCTTAAAACTGGGTATACAAACCGACCCTCAGTAATTGGCTTCTAAAATGCACAAAATCACTTGAAATCCAACCAAACTAAAACTAAAATGGAGTTAAGTCTGCTACACGCTGAATTCCATCGAAAAGATATCACAATCACCCTGTACAGAATCGTACAATTCAATGAAACATCAAATCCCAAAGTGCAAAAGGGTAGCAATCTTTGACGAGGTATTACTCAGATACCATACTGCTTATGAAATCTTTTTCTAAACCTATGGGATCATGTTGAGGCCATCTACAATAACCTCTCTTAGTTTTTGTTATCTCATAGTGGTTTTCCTGTGGTTTCCAGTTTTTAGTTGATGGAAAAAGTGTCAAATGCAAGCAGTGTAAAGTTGCAACTTTTGTTTTGCAACTCGTGTGACAAAATGGACTATTCCAACACGTCTGAATAGGTATGTTTATGCTATACATGGTCCTCTTTTGCAACCAAACATGCAGAATCACTCCAAGCTACATTCAACCGAATCGATCCCTTAAGGGTCCAAAAGTGCAAAATGGTTGCAAACTTCAACATGCTGCTACTCGGATACCATGATGCTTAGAAACTTTCATCTGGTCTTATGCGATCACATTGGGCCCCTCTACAATAACCTCTCTCAATTTTTGTTATTTCAGAGTGGTTTTCCTATGGTGTCTAGTTTTCAGTTGATGGAAAAAGTGTCAAACGGAAGCAGTGGAAAGTTGCAAAGTGGTGCAACTTTTATTCTGCAATTCGTGTGACCAAACGAACTATTCCAACACATCCGAATATGTATTTTTACGCTATACATGGTCCTCTTTTGCACCCAAACGTGCGGAATCGCTCTGAGCTACGTTCAACTGAATCAATCTCTTAAGGGTCCAAAGTGCAAAATGACTACAAACTTCAGCATGTTGTTACTCATATACCATGATGCTTAGAAACTTCCCGTCTAATCCTATGGGATTTTGTTGAGCCCCTCTACAATAACCTTTCTCGGTTTTTGTTATCTTAGAGTGGTTTTCCTATAGTGTCCATTTTTCAATTGATGGAAAAAGTGTTAAATGCAAGTAGTGGAAAGTTGCAAAGTATTGCAACTTTCGTTCTGCAACTCGTGTGACCAAACGAACTGTTTCAACGCATTTGAATAGGTATTTTTATGCTATGAATGGTCCTCTTTCACACCCAAACATGTGGAATCACTTTGAACTATGTTCAACTGAATTGATTCCTTAATGACCGTCCAAAGTGCAAAATGGTTGCACACTTCAGCATGCTATTACTCGGATACCGTGACACTTAGAAATTTCTCAACTAATCCTATGGTATTGTGTTGGCCCCCTCTACAATATTCTCTCTCATTTTTTGTTATCTCAGAGTAGTTTTCCCATGGTGTCCAGTTTTCATTTGATGGAAAAAGTGTCAAATGCAAGTAGTGGAAAGTTGCAAAGTGGTGCAACTTTCGTTATGCAACTCGTGTGACCAAAAAAATTATTCCAACACATCCGAATAGGTATTTTTACACTAGGTATGGTCCTCTTTCACAACTAAACACACAGAATCGCTTTGAGCTATGTTCAACTGGATTGATTCCTTAAGGGTCCAAAGTGCAAAATGGTTGCAAACTTCAAAATTTTGTTACTCGGATACTGTGACACTTAGAAACTTCTCATCTAGTCCTATGGGATAATTTTTGGCCCCTCTACAATAACCTCTCTCGGTTTCTATTATCTCGGAGTTGTTTTCCTGTGGTGTCTAGTTTTCAGTTGATGGAAAAAGTGTCAAATGCAAGTAGTGGAAAGTTGCAAAGTGGTGCAACTTTCGTTCTGCAACTCATGTGACCAAATGAATGGTTCCAACACGTCTGAATAGGTATTTTTACGCTAGGAATGGTCCTATTTTTCACCCAAACACGTGGAATCGCTCCGAGCTACATTCAACCGGATCGATCCCTTAAGGGTCCAAAGTGCAAAATGGCTGCAAACTTCAGCATGTTGTTACTCAAATATCGTGATTCTTAGAAACTTCTCATCTGATCCTATGGAATTATATTGGGACCCTCTCTAATAACCTCTCTTAGTTTTTGTTATCTTAGAGTGGTTTTCCTGTGGTGTCTAGTTTTCAGTTGATGGAAAAAGTATCAAATGGAAGTAGTGGAAAGTTGCAAAGTGGTGCAACATTCATTCTACAATTTGTGTGACCAAACAAACTGTTCCAACATGTCTGAATAGGTATTTTTATGTAGGAATGGTCCTCTTTCACACCCAAACACGTGGAATGGCTCTGAGCTATGTTCAACCGAATCGATCCCTTAAGGGTCCAAAGTGCAAAATGGTTGCAAACTTCAGCATGTTGTTACTCGAATACCGAGATGCTTAGAAAATTCTCATCTAATCCTATGGGATTGCGTTGGACCCCTCTACAATAGCCTCTCTCGGTTTTTGCTATCTCAGAGTGGTTTTCCCATGGTGTCTAGTTTTTAGTTGATAGAAAAAGTGTCAAATGCAAGCAGTGGAAAGTTGCAAACTGGTGCAACTTTCATTCTACAACTCATGTGACCAAACAGACTATTCCAATGTGTCTGAATAGGTATGTTTCAACAAGGAATGGTCCTCTTTCGCACCCAAACACACAGAATCGCTTTGAGCTACGTTCAATTGGATCAATCCCTTAAGGGTTCGAGTGTAATATGTTGAAATAGGCCATTCCACCTATTGTTCAAGCTATGTCTCGGTGATATGGGTCTGATGTAAGTAGGATAGGGAGTAGGAATAAGAAAATATCATTGGTAAAGGCATTGGAAGATATTACTAATGCTGCCCATATTCAAAATTCAAAATTGAGGCCCCTTAAAAGCAAGGCTAGAAGAGGTGAAAAGAAGAAATTATTTGAAAATAAGTTAGAATAGGTTGGAAATAGGGTGAGATTATGGAGTTTGATGTGTTCAAAAGGTTTGCAAGGACAGGGGAGGTCAAAAGTATGTTATGGCATGATGCCCTAGTTGGGAAAACAAGGGTTTTGAATGAAAAAGAGATGTTTGAGGGAGTAAAAGTGGGTAAAGTCAAGATGCAGCATAATTTGGTGGTCAATTAAGTTTGTGCAGGCAGAATGAAGAGTGTTTGAATAGGTTTTGAGGCGCTTCGGGTTTGGGGGTTCGGTTCACCGATTAGGCCAAAAAAATTTAGAGGGGGGTTCGGTTCATTTTGGGTTTGTCGGTACAAAAATATGTAAAAACAAAATATATATATATATATATGCATCCTAGAAGCATGCATTAGGATTAGAATATCACATAATCATATAAATAACAAAACCACCATAAACTTGAATGTCATTTAAAACATGCAGGATAAATATTCATCATTGAAACTTGAATTGTGGTAGCTTGATATACAGAGTCTATTGATGCTAGAGTTCAATTTGTATTATTTTGAAAAAAGAAGCCAACTGAGTAGAATTATCAGCATTCTTCATAAATCATAAGAATTTGTTTAGTACACTAGCCATTTTGATGTCTTCTTGCAGTCTCAAACATTATTTTGTATCATTGTTACATTGGTCTTGAGAGTGGTAGCTTAATATAGCTCCACAATACAAAATCTGGTTTACCTGTGTAGTGTAACAATGGCATAGGCAAATTTTTCTTTCAAAGAACCAAAGGGTGAGTGCACAATTGAAGTGTATAAACACATATCTTTTTGTAATATCAAGGATACTTTTTGAAACTTCCATGCATTACTAATCTAAAAGGTAAAGTCTTATGTATCCTTTGATTAATTGAGTTGTTCCAATCAAAGGATTAAATATATTGGAATCTTTTTATCAATCATTTCATAGAATACCAATTGAAAACATGTTTTTTGCTTTTAGATAAAGTTGTTTACCATCAATCAATTAATTTATTCAAGACAAACCATGAAAGAC
The DNA here is from genome assembly GCA_007258455.2 of Sequoia sempervirens. Lineage (NCBI taxonomy): Eukaryota > Viridiplantae > Streptophyta > Pinopsida > Cupressales > Cupressaceae > Sequoia > Sequoia sempervirens. Next base: position 6,324 of record VDFB02077714.1, read on the forward strand.
AACAATGATCAATGTTATGGCTAACTAATTAATAAGTATACATGTGAATAAGTCAAGCATGAACATGTGAATAAGGGAAGCACAAGTAGTCACAAACACGTATGCCTTGAAGTATACACACGAATACATAGTATACACAACTTAATACAAAGTATATATGCACGAATACAAGGTATACGCATGAAAATGTGTAAGTTGCAAAGTATACATTGGAACACACATAAGTGACAAAGTATACATGTACATTGTAAAGTATACACTTGAATACACATAACTCATATCTATTGAACCATGAATTTATAACATGCAAATATGGACACCATTGATGAAAAAGATTTTTATTAACCAAATAGTCATGTACGCATACATCAATAAATGTTGATATAAGTATAAAATATAGGTACAAAATAGCCATATAGGCTTACGAGAATGCCATATAGGCATACAATGTCAAAAATATCCAATACAAAATATGTACAAAACTGCCATGTACGCATACAACAAAGGGCTCTAGATTCAAAATTCATTGCTCTCCAAGCTCTCAAAATAAACTCTTTCCCTTTGTTGGTCGATCGAATGGCGATAGGTATGTCACTAGTTTCTACTGCACTCGAGGAGTGCTCCTGCTTCTCCTACTACTACTATTAAGTTCTTGGTGAAGTTTTAACTGTTACAATAAGAAGTAAAGACACTAATATATAGAAATTACATTATAAAAAATGATATATTTAAAAAAATAATCACTTACAGCCATCTCACGATCACTCTCCATGAGGGAAATATTTGCACGTCGATGTTGAGGCATGCTCAAGCCCTATATAAACCAACCAAATAGAAATTAGACTACGAATCAAATAATTTGGTTTGATTTTTCACTTGAACTAACATCTATAACAATGAATGTAAATTAAAATTTAATAATTTGCCTCATACCTCCCCTATCAGAGCCATCGAGGATTGTATAGTGGATGAAACACTGATATCCATTGCCCTCGTAATATTTGGAGGTGTTTCCACAACCAACATTTGAAAATAAAACAAAAAATTATTTAATCACAAAAAAGTTACAATAGCAATCCACGTCATGACTTATAGTGTATGAGATCTAATGAAAAAAAAATTGAGTACTTATTAAACTATATATTTTTTATTATCATGCTACTATTTTCCCTATCCATATCTTGTTTGAAAGGATGTGTTTTTAGGCTTTTACCCATAGAAGCAGGCCATTGAATTATTTGATTAAATGCTTTTGTAGACATGTACGATAACTGTGGTGGCATAGAGAAGGCAGTGAACTATTTGAAAAAATGCCTCAAAAGAAATGGGGTCTTGTGGTGATGGAATGCCATTACAAACAAATGCACATCATGGCATTCCATCACCATAAGAACGCATTTCTTTTAGGCATTTTTTCAAAAATTTCATTTCCTTCTCTATGGTATTATTGCTTACTATTATGCTTTGATAGATATTTTTCCAAGCATCCATAGTTTGTTGGAAAGCACCTATTTTAGGCTTTTAGCCATAGCAACAAGGAAGCACGAGAAGTTGGATAAAATGCTTTGGTGCACATGTATGAAAAATGTGGTATCATAGAAAAGGTGGTGAGCATTTTGAAGAAATGCCTCAAAGAAATGTGGTCTCATGGTGATGGAATGGAATTTCATCACCATGAGACCACATTTCTTTGAGGAATTTTTTCAAACTACTAACTTCCTTGTCTATGCTATTGCTTACTATTATGGTTTCAAAGATTTTTTCCAAGCATCCTTAGTTTGTCGTGTAGGTGCACCTTTGCAAGCACATGCCTCCATGTGAAGAAATTGCATCACTGCTTATGTTGACTTTCTAAACAACTATATTATAGTTGAAATTTTTTCATCTATCAACATCTAGTTATTAGTTATGGAATGTGAAGTAATGCTTTGAGTTTGAATGATGTGCAATGCAACCTAACCAATGATACAAATATAACCTACCCAAATCTATTAAGTACAATTCATTAGTTAAACTCTTTATTCGATTACATGTGTAGGTTTGAGTAAATCCATTGGCACTGGGAGGACCTCCAATATTACCCTGTTCAACATCCAAAATCGCATATTAAAATATCATTTGTAAAACAATGCTATTAACATGTAATAAATTTATAATTATTTACTAGTTACATACCCCACCGATAGGTGTACTGCTAAAACAAAAGTAGGTGGAGGGCCTGTGTATCCAGTCTCAACACTGTGACCCTACAATTTTATTAAAATCATAAAACTAAATTAGTTAATCTTGCATTTCAAAATCAAAATTTAATAAATTCAATTCAATGAACATGCTAACTTTTACCTGAGTATCAATGCCATATGCATCATGCAAAATGTCAACCGCCCTCTCCATTTCCATAGCTGCATATGGATCCTATGTAGCAGCCTCCTGAGTGTTGGTGGGGCCATATGAACAAGTTTCCCTACAAGATTGACACACATGGGTTTGAAGGCCACCACTCGAAGACTCCCCTAGATGGTGTTGTAGAATAGGGCTAGTATGATGGATGACACTCTAGGTCAAAGTGTTGATCGCCTGCAATGTATCTACGTCGGCACTCTCCTTCACGACGGCAGGCATAACAACGTGCTCACGAGGCAGCCTAGTGAGAGCTCGTCTCCCTTGCCGCATAGGATCCGGCTGTGCACCGGGCCTATCCTGAGCCGAACCCCCACCTCTCCCCTGGAAGTCCCTCATATCAAAATATTTTGGGATTTTGTTCAATATGAACTCACTGTATAGTTTCCTAATAAAATACTAGGGGACTTCACAATTGTTGCACGGTCAGTCATCAAAGACCATGTACCACCTATCATAAAAATGGTTCCTAATCTCTTGGTGGTGGCACCAATGAATAGAAAACCTCTTCGCATTGAGGCTAAGATTTTGATTTGTGCATGGGTCAATGAATAATGACCACAAATCACCTTTTGTAATTTTTAAATCCTTTACTTGTTTATATGATAGTTTATCCACATAATATGCCCTAGCCGCCTGCCTCCTATCTTGCCATCTAGTTATTTGTTTGCCAATTGAATCTATATTTTTAACATATCTTTCAATGAATTTGCTAGGGTCATTCTTTCTATGGTTGAACCATTTGGATCACTCAACCTACTAATAAAATCCTCAATTTGTTTTTTGTTGTTCTCAATTTCACTCATTAAATTTTGTTGAGTGTCAAGAGGGTGTTGAGTGATTGGTGGAGGAGGTTGTTGTTGGGGTTGATTTTCTTGTTGAGGATTTTAAGGGTTTGTGGGTTCATTTGCATCTCCTAAAAATTCAAAAAAAAAATATCAAATATAACCTAAAACTAAGAAATTCAAAACAAAAAACAAACAATACTTACCTCTCCCACCTCTTCATCGTCATGGCGCCATCCTTGCAAAGAAATAGCAACTCTTGTTGAAGATTTTTGCACAATACCTCCTCCTAGAATGCGAGAGCGAAAGTTGGGGGTTTTGGCCGCGGGAAAAACAAAAAAATAGTCGAAGTGAAAATGAATGACTTTCGCTTTTTTTTTTGCTTTTAACATGCAATAATGCGAGCATATTATAATGCACTCATGCTATGTGTTTTCAAAGTTTTTTTAAAAGGTGGCCACAAAATTGCTACCCAACTTCATGCACCCGCCCTGCAGTTTCTTGGGATATCTACCTAATACGAATATTAGGCTAGTTTAATGAACCTCATTTTACAAATTTGGTAGAAACTTTTTATGAAAACCACATAAACACTATTGTCACATCTACATATTTAGATCATGTTCTACATTAGCCTTCACATGGATAATTTGAGTAGCTTTCAAAGATTTTATCATTATCTTTAGATATTGTGAATAATTTAGAGACTTATACCCTTCTCACATGGAAAATTTTTATGCACCTATCAACAATTTAATTTCTTCCACAAGGAAGAATTTTTTTTTTACTTTCAAGGATCACATTCTACACTCTTCTTTGAGCATCACTTATCATTGTAGGATTTATCATCTTATGGGAAGATTCCATATTCTCTCTTTATCTCACCTATGGGGGAAATTTTCTTGTACTTAAATGATAGAATTATTACTTGGGGGTCATAATGAGTCCTCCTCTTATATTCTTTCACCTTCACTTGTATATTCTCATTGTATCATTTCTCTTTTGGGTGGATTCTTTTCCTATGGGTTTATCTCCTTTACTCTATTTATGAGAAAAATATTATATATGGGTACCTAACATGGCCTAGTAGTTGGGGTTCATCATCATTGTATTTATTCTCCCTAAGTTGCACTTAAGGGGGTGTTATGTAAATACCTAACCACTATTCATCTAGTTAGTTTATCATGTTTATAGGTTGACTCATTCACACTTAACATAACTTTTCTTAGAGGTTTTTCTATCATTTTTCTCACCTCATGTGGACTTCACATATGTCCTCACACTTTTCCCATGTGTGCCAACATGTGATGCATATTTGGAAGGGTAGTTAAGCATTCAGTTCTACCTTCCTACCTCATCCCCCTTGCCTTTTTATGTAAGGATTTCATTGTACATTTTACACACTCTCATTTTATTAATAGACATGCTTATTTGTGTTTATTTCATTTGTAGAAGTTTATCTTAATTTTACGTTCAAATCTTGGCTTCTCCAACAATTATGTCCTAGATGCTTAAATTCTTAAGTTTTAATTATCTCGTCTCTTGAATTAGTAATATAGTCTTAAATCTTACTTATCAAGCTTCTATCATAATATCGCATTAGGTAAAGTTCACATCATAAGACCTACACAACCCTAATCCTCTTCAATTTTAGCACATATTTAATTTCTATCTTAGTTAACTTACATGAGTCATTTTATTTGGCTCAACTCTTTATGTTATCTTAAATATTTTTTATTGTTTTAGTAATTGTGTGTTTATCTTTACATTGACAAAAAATTAAAATAGTATAGTGTTATTATTCCTTTCCATTTAGTGAATATTATAATATTGAACTTAATTTTAGGTCATGTGTATGTTTCATATGTGAAATAAACATTCATTTTAATCTATCAAATTTTTTAGATCCAAAAAACTACCATCTTTTTATCACATTATTATTTTTACGTATTTGTATTTTGGCATGTTTCCACACATAGTTTTACACATATAATAGCATGGGGGTAAAATGTAGAGAAAAAAAGTGCATACCCAGACACTTTTCCACTCTATTTTATGTTGCTTTGGGTTTATGTCTTGGATATGTGATTCCAATATATAATTTGATTATTTTAGCGTCTTTGTTTACCCAAGACCTAATATGTCACTTAGATATATTACATTACCCAATTTAGAACCATGTTGATCTAGTTTCGTACAATTTATATTGATTGTGGATGTGATGGTTAACAAAATCATGTCCTCTAATACTAAATTTCAATTTTCCACATTCTTAAGTGAACATTCCTAAAATCTAACCATTACCTATCGATTTGTTAATCATTACATCTTGTAATATTAGTTCTCAAATTTCTACATTTTAAGACTAGCATTCCTAATATTTAACCATTACCCATCAATGTGAATCTCATAATTTCAAAATTCATGCATCTAAAATTACATATTTAGAAACATCATCTTAGATCATTTATACATCATAAAATCGCACCACATCACTAAATAACTTTCACAAAATCACACCACCTTTACTCCTATATATACATGTACATCAATCACCAATACCTTCTTTGACACACAACAATAACATTAAATGTCTATAAAAATATGCCATTAATTGTCAAGATCCACTCTAGAAACACTATGTGGTGGATTGTATTTAATGGAAACAATAGTTGATATGAAAATTACTTTAAAACAAACCTAACATTTGAAGTGAAGACGTGTTTCTTTGGTTTCACGCGCTTGGTTCACATGATAAATGTGAACGCCCCCAAAAAAGGAGGATACAAAAGCAAACTAGTTAGCTAGAAAAGATGATAAAGATGCTGGTCAGTATCGTTTGTATCTACCGGATGTGAGAGTTGCCATATACAAGCTAATGCATTCGTCATGCTTAGTTACGCCCACACAATATAATTGGAAGCTCCGGTGGCAGAAGCGCACAAGGCACGAAATCAACATTTTCGTGCTAGCTATTTATTTTAAAGCCAACTCAAAAGGAGAGTAAAGAGTTTTTTCCTTCTCTCTTGTTTTCAGCTTTATCTTCACCTGTATTTCTCTGTCACCAATATCAATATCATCGTCATTATTTTTCTGGCAATAATACAAAAGATATATTATATGTTATAGTTTGTGGAACTTCCAATAATATATGGTGGAGAAGGGTAGTAGCTACACTCGTAAAGAGCTCCGTACACTAAGTAACGATGAGCACGCGTGGCAGGAAACGTGACGTACTGGCTTTACCCAGGTTTTTTTCTCTTTTTCAAACGACCTTAGTTGCGTACTCGTATTCGTATGTATATATTTTCCAACCGCTCATGTTCTATATATTTATTATATCAGAGAGCTACCGCGGCAGCCAGCGAGAGAACGCTGCGTTTGATTTTCTTAATCCAATGTTCTGTGTAGTAAGTAGATGACCATTTGTGTTTCGATCATTTGAAGGAAAAGAAATCTATTTCCTTTGAAATACCATTTTTTTAAGGTTAGATGTTTGTCTTCAAACTCAACTGTGTATTTGATACGAATCAGTTCTCAATTTTTACAATCAATATATTGGAAGAACATAATCTTTTCTGCGGTTTAATATCTTGATGACCCAGAATTTTTGTTCTTTCTGCTAAAACTTGTTTTTACTCAGAATTGTCGGTAGATCCCGGCTTCTGCACAATAATATTTCTAGCATAGACAGCAATAAATATTTTTTTGGGTATGTATTTGTTTTATGAGAATTCAAGAGGAAAGGTATATTCCAAATATTTAGGTCACCTTCTGTATTGTTTATAACTTTTGTATCAGTATACCCTTTAATGTTAGATTAATCGTCAGCATCTTCTTTTGGGTTTAATACATAGACTTATTTCTTCCCTGGATTCGCTTATTTCTGACATTTGTACAGAACATTAACAGATCGATCTTTTGACGCAACGACAAACATGTTCCAACATCCAAAAAATACCAGCATACACATTACTGTGATTTAAGCTTATTTCTAATGGAGTAAAACAGAAAATATAGAGACTGTTATTTCAAATATTTTACAAAACTCTGAAGATTTTAGATGATTCATGTTTCTTGCAGGAAGTTGGGGATAACAAGACCATCGTTTCAGAAGTGAGAAAATGGTGAAGTTTCAGAAGCAGCTAGAAGCACAGCTTGTTGCAGAGTGGAGAAATGCTTATGTGAATTACAAGCAACTCAAGAAGGACATCAAACAAATTAGACAGCAGATTGCAAGCAGAGAACACGACCCTGTCACCAACACAACTGCACCACAGCACGTAACCGCAAACAATAAGCATTCTCCTTGTTCTTCCCTGGTAAAAATATATAGAAAGACGTAACTTCACATGTTTCATAAGGTGTATGTGTATCAAAAACGCTTATAATTTACTGTTTAGATTTGTATTCATATGAATTTACTTTATGGGCAGGTTATACATCACCGTAAAACCGAAAAAAACGGTGGCGGTGGTAAGGAAATGGTGTATGAAACGGAGTTGGTTAGTGGGCAAGCTCCATGGACAGAGAATGATCGAGTTTTCTTTTCCAGGCTGGATTCTCAGCTTAACATGGTCAACAAGTTTTACAGAGCCAAAGAAAAAGAATACCTAGCTAGAGGGAAACAGCTCCAAGTACAGCTGGAGACTCTCATAGACACAAAACGAGCTCTTGCTACAAGTAAAATATGTGACCGTTCAAGTGATCAGGACATTGATATAGGTATTTAACTTAATAATATTCAATTTACTTGAATAATATAAAGAAATTGTACTTTGATTACATTGAGTGCTTTTATAATTAGATGACACCTAAACTTAATACAAACAGAACTTATAGAGTTACTTCATTTAAAATTATACATATTTTTACTTACTGTATTATTAAATATTAAAAATCTAACTGTCAAACAATTATTAAATTCTTATTAAAAAAATCAGCTTTCATTCTTTGAATGATGTTTAAGACTTGAGCTTATGAACGTTTCATTTTATGTACAAATGCTTATGATTTTAAGCTTGTGTTTTTCTGAACATTCTAGCAGAATATGGAGAGAATGATGGTGGTTCCAGAGGTAAAGGCAGTAAAAACAACGACGCATTTGGTGTGAGCAGACACAAAGTTGGTCATGCAGAAAAGATGTTACGCACAGCCTTTATCGAATATTACAAAGCCCTTACTCTCCTCCAGAATTACAGGTTCCTTTAACGGCTTCCTCTACTTGCTGCAACTTTCACGTTGCAAACAAACCAATATAGCAAATATGCCTTCGAATATCCATGTTTCTTGTCATAACCTCAGTTATATTATTGTGTGTATATCACTTATTAGTGATATGTTCTGTGTATGTGCAGCTCGTTAAACACTCTTGCTTTTGCAAAGATACTAAAGAAGTACGATAAGGTAATGTAGAGTCTTTCACAACAATGTAATGTGATAATATTTGCTGGAAACGGAATACACACACTTTTTTTCTCTGTTTTCTTTTCCCATTTTTGTATAGGTTACAGGAAAGAGTGTGATGGATACTTATCTAAGAGAAGTGCAATCTTCCTCTTTCTCAACAAGCTCTGACAAGGTACTGTGGCTTCTTGTATATTCTAACTACAACGAAACTTTTTGTCTAAAGAAAACATTTGTATAATTGCATTGAAATATATTGTGACAGGTGCTAAGCATGTTGGAGAAGGTAGAGAATTTGTTTACTAAATACTTCAGCAAAAACAACAAAAGACAAGCTATGAACTCTTTGAGACCTTCTCCCCATCAGAATTCTAAGCGCAAAATTTTTTCTTTAGGTACAATCTACTTTTGGGCCCATCTAGTTTTCGAGAGTAATTTATTATCAGCAAAATAAATTAGTGAAAATTCAATAGACATGAAAATTGGTCTAGATGGTCTCTATTCAACCCAAAAGAATGGTTTTTTAAAAATGGATTATAGGTCATCCCTGATTCTTCTGATTTAGGTTAAAAAATTGTAATGTACCTAAGAACTAGGGTTTGTCACAGATTAGTCTGTTTTCTTTTGGGTCTAGAATTTGTATTCAACTGGGACATTTTCTTTTGCAGGTCTTTTCTCAGGTTGTTCATGGGGTTTGATTCTGGCACTTGTCCTTGCGATTTGTCAACCTCACATTATGAGTTACGTGATAAGCAAAAGCTTTATAACGGGTGTAGTTCCAGTCTTCAGGTATTATGGTTTCTTAATTTTCTTACAGCAGTTTTCCTTGGTGATATACTTTTTTATTTTAGCCCATCAATATTTGACTAAATCATTATGATTGGATAATTTGCAGCACATCAATTCTTCTGCCTTTCCACATTTACATGTATGGTCTTAATGTCTACTTTTGGACGAGAACACGCATAAATTATGCATTTATTTTTGAGTTTGCACCTGGTACAGAACTGAGAAGCCTGGACGCCCTGATTATTAGCACTGGTCTATTCACCATTGCTATAACTTCTATTGTTGCACATCTTCTTTTGTTTCCAATAGGAAAAATAATTCCTATTACCCTTTTTTTGGTAGGTTGTTATTACAATGATTTCCTTGTACTGTGTAAATTTGTTCTATTTATGATTTTTTATAGTTGATCTCAAGTAGAGAATTTATGTGCCTGTTTATCTATTCTAAACATTGATTGAAAAAACCCATTTGGGTGCAGGTGATTCCGATGTTTGTATTCCTTCCTTTCGATATCTGTTACAGATCAGCTAGATTTTACTTTATCCAGTGTTTATGGCGAATTATATGTGCACCATTTTACAAGGTAGTTTCCCATAACTACTTAGGAGTCATTACACTTTTCTTTCCACTACTTATGATTACTAATTTGATTAATTATATGTGCACCATTTACAAGGTAGTTTTCCATCCTAATTGGGAGTCATTGTCATAATTTATTACTATTAATTAAGTTTGAATGGTGTGTACTAACAGGTTGAATTTGCTGATTTTTTTCTTGCTGATCAGTTTACGAGTCAGGTAGATTTGTTTGTTTGTAAATTGCAAATCCATGGTTTTCAGAAATGATAATGTTAAAATCATTTGGAATCAGTGTATTTTTTGTATCGATATTTCAGATTACACTCAACAATCTATTATGAGGACGAGGAAGAGTAATCTAAAACGTCAATACAAAAAAAACATTCATACAAATACAACATAAACTGTGGATAATTTATACCAACCATATAACATTCCAATCTGTTTTGTAGATCACAACATTTAGATCTCTTGGGTACATTTCTTGCTACCATGCAAGTCACATATTGCACAGTAACCCAGAAAATTCAGTATGCTCAAGCCCCTTAATTCAGTTCCAATACATTGTTGCAGTGCTGCCATATTGGTGGAGACTTATGCAGGTAAGTTTGCAAAAACCCAACTTTATTTATTGGCGGGTATTTCTAGATCTAGCAATAAACTTAACTTTACAAACAATATTTATTTATGTTTCATTTTATAAGGCAGTGTGTGAGGAGGTGGATGGACGAGAAAGACCTTGCACAAATTGCAAACGGGGGAAAGTATCTGTCTGCGCTTATAGCAGTGCTGATAAGACTTAAATACGAGAACAGTGATACAAAGTTGCTTCTGGCACTGTTTATGATATCTTCTAGTATTGCAACTGTTTATCAATTCTATTGGGACGTTGTCATGGATTGGGGTCTACTTCAGCGCAAGTCTGCGAATCCTTGGCTTAGAGATCAACTAATCTTGAAGAATAAGAACACATATTTCATTTCAATGGTGATTTTTATGAAACCCTAAATTTTAATCCTTATAAAATCCCCACACTGTTGTCTATATTCATTCAATTCTATGTCATTAAACGTGGTCTTTCATGAATCACATGTTGCAGGCTGTGAATGGAGTGCTACGATTAGCATGGTTGTATTCAACTATACACGTAGTCATGCCCTGTGGGCCCACTTATCAGAAGTATATAGACTTCATTCTTGGAATAGCAGAAATTGCTCGCCGAGGCTTGTGGAATTTTTTTAGGTTTGTACTCATCATATTGAATTTTCTTCATTATTATTTTTTATATCATAACTGCTCTAATTTCTTGTTTTCCAGCTTCTTACAATATTGGTTTTGTATCCAGACTAGAGAATGAGCACCTCAACAATGTGGGCAAGTTTAGAGCAGTGAAAACAGTTCCATTGCCATTTAAAGGCATTGATGAAGATACATAATCGAGTTATATGGCATATCGAGGCAACCAATTTTTATGCTGCACAACAATTTATAAGATAATTCTTATGTGGCACATATTATGATCAAATAAAAAAAAAATCATGTATTTGTCATATGAATATATCAAGTGAGAGCATTTTATTTTTCCCAAATTTATTATTTCAAGTTTTGATAGAAAATAGTTAAAAGTCAAATATATTAGTATTTAGTAAAGAGTTTTGTTTTAATTGACTGGATTTAATTAGTAGATGATGAATAAGACCATTATAGCATAAGAGACTAAATGACATATTTTATATAAGTTCTTTCATAATATTATAGTTCATTAATAAATTCATAAATTTTATTTTTTAATATTATTTTAATTATAATATCAATTTGTTTATTTTTTAATATATGATACACTTTGTATTTTTATCATATCATTAAGATGTTAATTTGAGATTTAAACACTCATTAAAATTAACATAACTTAATAAATTAAAAGAATTGTAATATCTTGAATCAAAATATTTCAAATTCAAAAATGATTATCTTAATTATATAATCTTGAAATGGTCGTATTTTTCAATGTTACAAAATTCAATTAGTCATAATAAAATATTTCTAAAGTGAAATAAAATAAGGTTATGTTGTTGTGAAGTTCATGTCAAGATGGTTATGTTCTTTGATATATAAACAAATTGAGAGCAAAAATTGGGGTCAGACAGGGAACCATTGACCATTTTCTTAAAATTTAAAAATTATGAAACATTATAAATAATAAATTCAACTATTCAATAATTAAAATATTAATAATAATTAAAATGTGTAAATACTAATAATTTTAATTTTGATTTTAAATATTAAATAAGTTAAAAATAATTTAAAATTTTAATAATAACTTCTAACTTTTATATTATAAGATTACAAAAATAATTAATTTAATTTTTATGACTTATAATAAAATTTATATTTTAAATAAGTTAAATTTCTATTTTTTACTTTTATTTTTTTCAAATAATAACTATATGCTTTTTATACAATAAAAATAATATTCTATATAAAAAATATATAATATTTTAAATGTAAATTAGTCAAATTTGTATGTTAATTAGGAAAATTGAGAGTAGTCATGGTCTAATGGAATTGTCAATATGGTAATTGATAGTTGTATTATTTGACAATACATATAGATAAAAATAAATGACTAAGACATAGTTGATTAGAATAGATATTTAAGTGAATTAAATAAGCATTTTATTACTTAAGTTATTGATATGCATTGATAGTAACTATTATTGCTAGTATATAGTTGATGAAAATAGATATGAAGTGAACTACATAAGCAATTTGTCATTTAAGCTATTTTTGTGCATTGAAAGTGACTATTATTGCATTGGTTGATATGCATTAGAATAACTTAAGTAAATTATATATGTAAAAAAAGTCTTGTATATTTTTAGAGACTAGCATATTCCAAGCATTGGATTTTTTCCAATTCACTTACAACTATAGATTCAAATTCATGTGTCAATTCACTCTCATAAGTGCAAAAATTAAGATTTCAAATGGAAATATAAAATAGAGTATAAGACCAACAATTTATAGATTCTAAAATAGTTATTTGATCAAACCTTAAAATTTTAACATTAAATTTCCCATTAAAATTAGCAAATTTTGGAAAAGAACTAATTTCTTAAGAAGCTTATACCCATCCAAGTACTTGTAAGCTTGTTTCTTTTCCTCAAATTTTTTTAGGGATTTTTATACATATTTTATGAGCACCTTTCAATCATGGCACTCAATGTAAGGCTTTTTTATGTTTTAATCTATTTTATCTTAGAGAATCTTTTAGTTTCTCTGAGATTTATAGCACCTCACTAAAGAAGAGTGATTCCACGTTGCATAAAATACATCTACATACACCTCAATATGTGATTTGAGACTAAACAAGTGATACTTATGACCAAGTTGTTGAATGAATTAGAAGTGAACGACCACATGACCCTTCAAATGTAATAGCATTATAATGGTCATTAGGCTATTTAGCATAGTCATGATCTAGTGATATAGACCTTGGGTTTAAATGTAGGGAATATCCTAACATAGTTGCCAAATTACAAAGTGAGAAGAATGGCATGCCAAACATCTAGGTCTTCATAGTGAAAAAAAATGATTAAAAATATATACAATAATCACTTAACCTCACATAGAAGATTATATATAAAGTAAAATATATTTCTAAACCTATTGGTTTACATCAACATTATAATTGTATGCACCTTTTATCTAGGATTAGTTGAAGGAAAACTAGGCCATTCATTATTTAGGATCCACCATGGCAGAGCATAAATATGAAAATTTAAACATGTTTGTATACCCATTGATTTGGGAAAAGGATCAATCCACAAAATCAAAATTATCTCCTAAAGTGCTTTGGCCATCCACCAAATCTCACTGCTGAAATTTTATATGCAATTCATTTTCTTCAAGTTATACTTAAACCAAAGAAAGGTTATAGAGAATTGTTATGATCAGGAGAAGTTTGGGAAGACATTGGAAAACATATGTAGATAAATATGAGTAAAAGTGAACTTTATAATATTGTGGGATTTCCATGGTATTAGGAGATGCGGGGTTGGGAAGTCACTCTAAAATATATTTTGACAAAACCTTTCCAAAAGAAGGATCGACTATGGAATCAAAACTTACCCTCGAATTTGCTGGAAAGGATGAAATGCCATTTGTAGATAGAAATGATTTTGAAACTGTGTGGTGTGGTCTGGTAGAATCCATGCAAGATGACCCATTACAGCCATTGGTAGAGACTCAAATTTCCCCGAGAGCAAGTCTAAAGAAACTGAGGTTTCATTTTTTTTTGTCAAAGTCATCTTCCATGTTCCTACCTTTAATTACAGAATGAAACAAATAATATTATTTTTTTTAAAGATAAAAATATCATCATTTTTTTAAAAACTATTTAAATATTTATAAGAGTTGCAATTTTAAATTAATGACGAGATTGAGGACCCTTTTTTATTTACACCAAAAAAAGCTAAAACTAACCATCATTGTAAACACCTCTCAGTGTAAATATCTATACTTATTTTATATATTTTTAAAAATTTATCTTAAATATAAATTAAAGATAATCTTTAAAACATGTACAATGTCAATTTTATTTGATTCAATAATTAATATAGATATTTTAAATATATTTATCTAAAAATATTGAATTTACAAAAATTCCAATAGAGCAAAGCGGTGCAAAGCCACTGGACATAGCAATCATTGCAGAGGGCAAGGCAGTTGGGGATGGAAGAAGGTGTTGGGGAGACGAATCGTCAGAAGATAGAGCCGAGGAAAGATTGCAAGATCACATCCCATAGTGGGTTTTTGTTGGTGGGAAACGGGTAGATAAATGTCTTCCTATCCATCGATCGCAGAATGTGCCAAATGAGAAGGGAAGGGAAACAACAAGGCGTCGACATGACACTCCTGAAACCCCTATTGAATGTAGAATTCCAGGTCTAGGGAAGATACCCTCTTTTGGGTAAAACGGCAATGGAGACCAAAATGAATGGACAAAACATCAGTGGAAAAATAAATTGAGGAGTCATCAGAAAGCCAGGGGCAGATGGTCTGGTTTAGATCCCTCGAAGAAAGGACAAAGGGAAGTGTTGAAAAAGACCGTTCTGAAGGGCAAAGAGCAACCCATGGAGATTGATGTCACGAAGGAGATTAAGGAGGACGCTACTCTTCTCAGGGATTTTGCTTGTATTTGTCAATTTATTGGTGGCACACCGAACCACACAGGGATCAAAAATTGGATTAAGGAAAATTGGAACACAAAGGTGTTGATAAGATTCTTGTTGAAAGGGTTCTTTGTTGTGGTGTTCGTAGATGAGCAAACAAAATGCAGAATAACGGAGGATGACTTATGGTTTATGGAGGGTATGCCCCTCTATATGCAGCCATGGAACATGAATTTTGACCTGGTCAAAATGCAACCGTATGAAAAGTCGATTTGGGTTAGACTCTACAACCGATTTGGGTTAGACTCTACAATCTCCCAGTAGAATATTGGGCGGGGGGTTGCCTGGAGAAGATTGGTCGGTCTTTGGGAACCTTACTAGAGATTGATTCAAATATTTTGGATGGAGATCTGTACAAGTTTTCCAAACTTTGCATCGTGGCAATTGACTCCATCCCGAGCAAAATATGTCTCCTAGTGAATGGGGAGAGTTGGCTGCAGGACGTTGAGATTGAGGAACCACAGTTCTTCTGCATGGAGTGCGGCTCCAGAACACATAGCACTTTGAATTGCAAGATTGAGAATGCAAGGAGTTGGAACAATCAGCCTTCTAGAAATCTCCTTGGCGTCGAATCACCATGCCCATGCCGGAAGTCCCCAAAGAAAGGATATCCACATCTGAAACAATCGGTTCAAAAAAATAAGATCTAGAACAAGGAGTTCACACACCCAAGGTGACACATAATAATAAGGATGGGATGGAATCATCTATGTTGGAACCTTCCTAGGAGGGTGGGAAGATGTTAACTGGGGTCGATGAGGTAGATGTTGCATCTAGGGAGAGTGATGACTTAGATTCAAATTCCAATGGTGAAGATGAATTGGATATAATTGATGAAAGGTGCATTTCCCAATCGGCAATCAATCACTTGGGTATGGGAAAAATTGGCATCTCTGGTAATTCCAGAGGCAGGAAATCCTTTAAACAACTACAGGAAGAAGAAGCGATTGCTAAAAAATATACCAGCATTCCCAAGTTTTTGAGTACCAAGGGAGGAGTTGCCTCCCTTGGGAAACAAAGAGGATTACAACCTGGAATGTCAGGGGCCTAATGGCCCCTAACAAATGACGTCTAGTAAGGCATCAATTACAAAAAAGTGTTAGCAGTATCATTTTGTTACAAGAAACTAAGTTAGCAGGAGAAGAGTACGAAATTTCTGAAATATTGTCATTCTTGGGAAGGTTTTTTTTCAAGACTCAATTGGATCTGCGGGTGGTTTAGGGTTGTTATGGAAGGTGGCAGAGGTATCTGTGGAAATTTTATTTGCCTCAGCACACTGGTTGGCTGCAAAGTCTTTTGATTTGGGATTAAATAAATGCTTCACGATCATTAACATCTATGGTCTGACAAAAACAGTTGACAAAGCCCTTCTCTGGCACTCGGTCTTGGAATTCGTTCGTTCCCTTCCAAAGGATGCGGTGGTGATTGGGGGTGATTTTAATGTAATCCTTGATTTGTCTGAGAAGAGTGGTGGCATTAAAAATGTGTCGTAACCTATCCTAGATTTCAGAGCTTTCATGGAGGATTGCGGATTGGTGGACTGTCCAACAAAAAATGGAACTTTCACTTGGACAAATCGACGAAAAGACTTTACTGCCATTACGGAAAGATTGGACCATTTCTTAATGTCCCCCTGTTGGTTTGAATCAGGTTTGAAGGTGTCTGTCAGCATATTTCTTGTTTCAATCTCAGATCACTTCCCTATGGAATTGTCAGTTACTACAGGAAGTGTGACAGAAAAATTGAGTTTCAAGTTCCAAAACATGTGGTGGTGGGATCCGAGCCTTTTAACTTTACTGGAACGCTGGTGGAAGGAAACAAAGGTGGGTGGCTCCATCAGTTTCATTCTGGTTAAAAAACTAAAAGTGATCAAACAAAAGTTAAGAGAATGGAATAAGGTGCATTTCCAGAACATTTTCATGGAAAAAGCAAAGTTGGAGGCAGAGTTGGAAGCCCTCAGTGAGGTAATAATAAAGAAAGGTATGTCGAATGAGGAATATGTAAAATAAAAATTCCTGAAGGAAAGGCTTGTTGAGCTTCTGAAGAGGGAGGATATTTACTGGAAGGACAAATCCTGGGAGGTGTGGTTAAGCGAGGGCGATTCCAATTCTAAATTTTTTCATGTTTATGTTATGGCTAAGAGGGCGGCCAACAAGATTGAGGAAGTTTGAGTTTATAGTGGCCAAACTGTCTGTGGGGGAGTTGAGGTTGGCAAGGTTGCTTGCGGTTTTTTTTCTAATCTACTTGGGGAACAACAACAGCAGGATTTTAATATGGAATTCCTCGATTCAATTTGCCCCAAGATTAGCGAAGAAGACAAAAAAAGACTCTATGAGAAGGTTTCAAAGGAAGAAGTGCGTAAGGCATTATTCCAAATGCACCCGGACAAGGCGCAGGCCCCGATGGCTTCCCCGCAAGGTTCTTCCAAAATTGTTGGAGCTTCCTTAGCAATGAGCTCTGGAAGTTGGTTGAAGAATTTTGTAAGTCTGGGAGATTCGTTAATGACCTGAATAATTCAGTCATTGTGCTAATCCCAAAGAAGTTTGTATGTTCCTCTTTCAATGATTTCAAACCCATTTCACTATGCAATACACTATACAATATTGTGGTGAAAGTTCTAGCTAACAAACTAAAACCATTACTGGAAAAGATTATTTCAGCTGACCAAAATGGGTTTGTACCTAGTAGAGAAATATTTGATAGTATTCTGATCATTTCGGAGGCCGTTCACACTCTATGCTCAAGCAAGTAAGTAGGGATGATCATAAAACTAGATGTGAGCAAGGCTTATGACAAGGTGAGATGGCCTTTTCTTATGGAAGTAATGAAGAGATTAGGGTTTTGTAGTCATTGGTGCAAATTGATTTTCCATTGTATATCTTCGGTTCGATTCTCGATTGCTATCAACGGATCACTCCAAGGATTCTTTAGAGCAACTAATGGTCTTAGGAAAGGCAACCCGATCTCCCACTTCCTCTTTGTCATTTTGGTTGAATCCTTTAGTTGTGTAAAAAGGAGGTGTCTGCAGAGGGAGTGGCGCGGCATGCAAGTGGCACCTAATACAAAACCTGTCACTCATGTCCAGTTCGCAGATGATACTTCTCTTTTAGGGGAAGCAAGCATAAAGGAAGCCAGGAGTATAAGTCATGTGCTCTTAGAATATGAAGTTAACTCGAGGCAAAAAATGAACAGAGATAAGTCTTGCATTTTTTTCTTCAACACAAGACATCACCTACAGCAAGCAATCATTTCAATTTTGGGAATTCAAATTGGGAAATTACCATCTAAGTTCCTCGAAGTTCAAATTTTTGAAGGCTCATGTAAAGCCAACCATTGGGGTGAGGTAATTGAAAGATGTAGGAATAAGGTGATGTCTTGGAAAAATAACTGGCTTACACTGGCTGGCAGGATAACCGTGGCAAAAATGGTTTTGGCGGCAATCCCTATATACACCATGTCCTGCTTGGAAGCCCCGGCTAAAATTGAAAAAGAGTTGGAGGGAATTATGAGGAAATTTTTGTGGGAAGGCTCAAAGGAAGTTAAAAATATCCCATTGATTGGTTGGGATATAGTCTGCTTGTCAAAGGAAGATGGTGGGGCTGGGCTGCGTAAAATTCGTTTGCAAAATAATGCATTAGGAGCAAAGCTTATATGGAAAATGTATAGAAGGCCTGACAAGCTGTGGTGTCGGATCTTGCAAAACAAATATTTAGATAATGAGGACCCCTCTCAAATTTTAGCGGTAGCCAACCTGGATGGTGGTTCTACTGCTTGAAAGCACATATCGAACTGCAGGCACCTAATCACGAACCATTTATCATGGCAGATTGGGAACGGGAAGAAAGCATTATTCTGGTTTGACTCATGGAATGGTCATAAAATCTTGGCAGAACTTTTTGATCTTGACTAGTACCTCGATCACCTTCAGTCTGAATTTGGCACAAAGGTGGCGGACTACATTAGGAAAGAGAATAGTTCATTAACCGGCAATTCTTGTTGGGTCAATTTTTCAACATTACCACTCCCTAATGCTCTGGCTACTGAGATTTGCAAAGAAATAGATTGCACAGACCAATTAGACTGTTTGATAGGGAAGATTCTATTTTTTGGTGTGGTGCGTCTTCTAGGGAATACTCGGCCAAGCTTGGCTATCGACTTCAATTAAAGAAAATTAAGGACAAGTCTTGGATGGAAAGAATCTGTTGGAGGAAGGAGATCCTGCCCAAGGCTAGGGCATTCTTGTGGAAATCTCTCCATATAAGCGTTGTTTAACTGGTGAGAGATTGTAAAGGTTGGGTGTTATTGGTCCAACACGGTGCAGCCTTTGCAAACAGGAGGAGGAGAATATAGATCATTTGCTTTTATCCTGCCCTTATGTTGCGTCATGTTAGGATTGGTTGCAAAAAACTCTCAATTTTATCAGCCCAAGGCATTGCACGCTTTGGGACTTTATGGCAAGCTGGCCAACTATGATTAAGAATGGGTTCTGGAAAGGAATTTGGCTTATGGCGCCATCATTGGTGGTATGGTACATATGGAAGGAGAGGAATAGATGCGTTTTAAAGGGATTTCTTTAAACCGAGATCACCTCTTGGATAAGATTCAGCTGGCTATCATTGAGGCAGCGAATAATAGGATCATTATGGGCTCCAAATCCAAATTCTCAAGGTGGGATGAAGAAATCATGAAGACATGGAGCGGGCTCAGAATACTGATCTCTAGACATCCACCTACAACAAAAGTGAATAGGAAAGATATTTTTTGGACATACCTGGTAAGGTTAAAATGGAAATTAAACTTCGATGGGGCAACAAAGGGCAACCCCGGTAATGCGGGGGCGGGTTGTATAATTCAGAACTCAAAAGGTGAGTGCATCTAGGCTACTTCGAAGAATTTAGGCGTGTGCACTAATAACATCGCTGAAATGGAGGCTCTTTAGCTTAGATTGCAAATATGTATCTAAAATGGTATTGATGCCGTCAAAATTGAGGGGGATTCTATGCTCTGTATAAATGCAATTACCTTTGGAAGCTCCCAAAATTGGTGAATTAATGATTGGATCAATCTAATCAAAGAATCTTTAGGAAGGCTATCAGATATACTTTGTCGCACGTTTATAAAGAGGCATATCAGGCTACAGATCTTCTGGTGAACTCGGGGGTGGTGCAATTTGAAAAAGTTGTAATGGGCTCGACAACATTACACTTGCCGGGTCTGCAAGAAGTGATCTCAAAAGATATTATGGGTTGTCGAGCTACAACATTTGTTCCTACCAAGAGCTTGTGATTCTTATGGCAAGAGGGTGACTAGATTACCGTACTGGTTGGATGCGATTCTGGAAAGATTTGGGATATGATGTGTATGGCGGGTATCTAATGTCCATTGGTTTCTTGGAACTGCCCCTGTGGCTATATAGTGGTGGTCTCCATGTTCATGTTTTCTGTATGTGGAAGCTTCAGTGTTTTGGTTGATGAGTGAATATGGTATTCCAATTTGGGTTACTCTGTAGTGCTTTAAGGAAGCCATGCATGTGCAGTGCAGGAGACTTTTCACAATCCAAAACCAGGAGATACGTAATGTTGTTGTGGATCTGGTTTCTTCTTTCTTGAACGTCAATCAACACTGGTGCGATGGGAAAATATATGAGGTGTTGATTGGTGCTTTGGTCGATATCACCGAGTCCAGAGAACACGCGGTGGAGCGGATAGACAAGTTCGTGGCACCGGTGAATGTTCAAGTTGTTGCCAACGCTACGCTGGAAATGAGGATGGATGGTTGGGTGAGTTTCCTGCGAGTATATTTTGATCCTGCAATATTGAGCGACGAGGAGGCCGATGGTAGTGATATGGATGCGGCTCGTAGGGAGACCTTAACAAACTTCATGGTTAACTCTTGGGAGGTCTTCCGAGTTGGGGTCATGAACTCTGATATGGCAGGTTTTACAAGATTTATGGACTCAAGTCTCTCTTGGATGGGTGAAGGCAGCTTGAACAAGCTAGTTAGGCTGGGTGACCTTCTGGCAATTATATACCAGCTTCTGGTTGACTAGTTTTTTGGGTTTTCTCTCTACTTTTTATGGGTGTTTTATGGCATTTAAATGCCAAATTTCCTTATGTACTTGGGAGCTACCCCCTTTTGGTAGTACTCATCTATAAAAAAAAAAAAAATTGAATTTACTATTTAAGATAGATGTCTCAAGATATATATTAGATAAATATATTTAACATATATATGCTAAAAAATCTAAAATGTAAAATATTAATTCAATAAATAATAGAAACCATAAGAAAAATTAAAAAATTAAAAAATTAAATAAAAATAAATTATTTACTTTAGCTTATACTTGAAGAGCCCCTATTTTAAATGGGATAAGAGATAATTTTCCTATAAAAAATTGGCAAGTACCTCTTTTAGAAAAATAAATCTTATCTAAAAATTTTCTATTTCATATGTTTACTCCCTCATGTAATATTATAATTCATTATATTTTGTTGTACCCAAACCATTTTTTTTTTTGCAAGGAATTTTGCTTAAAATGGTCTAAACCTTGTTAAAATGATGTCAAAACATAGTTTTTGGGCAAATCAAGTATGGACTTTGAGTCAATTTGGTGTCAAGAAGATACTAGTGAAATTTGAGAAAATTTGAAAATTATGGTTTCAAGCACCCCTGTTTCAGGTCGTAAAACCCTAAAAATTGAAACTTGTCAAAATTGGCTGAAATTATTTTTGATTGGCTTATTCACATCACGATCACAGTGCTAAAGTTAGTTTCAGTTAAAAGTCAGTTTAAGCCTGGCAGATAGTTTTCACTTTTTTAGGAGAAAAGTTAGGACCTTTGAGGTTGTCAATGGCAATTGGCTAGTATCAAGTGTCAAAATCTAAGCCTAAAACTCAAAGCAGAACATTCTATGATGAAATATGTTGAAAGAGATGTTTCATGACGAAGGGGATTTTTGAATGGCGAAAATTGGAAAAAACATTCTAAGTCTAGAAACATTTCACTTTGTAACATGGGAGACGCTTGCGTAATCAACATGCAAATCAACTTTATAGTGTTTGTACATGTGAAAGTGGTGAAATACAGTCACACACATGCGTCAGTAGCAGTAATGCTTCTACATGGTCAACTCAGCAGCCAAAATGGTGTTCACAGAGTGCGAAATGGAGGAAATATCACTTCTAGAGCAAATTTGCACCCTTGTAGCTTAGGGACGCCCTTCAATTTGGAGGCTCAAATTTAGTTGTTTCTGGTTGCAGATACATTCATTCTCTTTGGTTTTTAGTCAACTTTCCGACAAGCTATCGAGCAAGTTCATCTGGGTTGCGAAACTCTGGAAATTGAAGGCGGAAGCAGAAGGTACAATGAGTTTTCACATCACAAAGACCATCAAATTTGTAGTTTTTGTGCCCCTGTAGCCTAGGGACACCCTTGAATTAGACCTTTCAAATGATGGAATTTGCAGAATCCATTTTTGGGGGATCTTTTCTGATTCAGCCTAGTTTCATGATGCACCCGTTCGCAAGACAATCAAATGTGTTGAGTGATTGTGGTAGTTGTTCTAGCGAGCACATAAAATAGAGGGTAAATAAAAGTAAAAATATCAAACTATACCTCTATAGGCCAAGGGCGCCTAGCCTTTTGGCCAGCTAGATGAGGTTTTTGGTAGTTGTCATCTTCATTGTTCAGAATAGGATGTCATTTAATTGCAATCCTAAACATTATTTCATGTATCTCCTAAGTCCTTGGAAAGTGTTCCCCAACATTAGGATTAGAAAGAGATTAAATTTGAATGAAATGAACATGTTAATTAACATTTGTAATTAATTCTAAATGATAGGAACATGTGAGAGCATCCAAGATGAGTTCCTAAATAATAAGAGCACATGGGGCACCCACATGGAAGGTGCAACCCACCTTAAGTTAAGTTAATTGTTTGGAGAAAAAGATAACACTTCAGTAATGCATGTAAAGATCCTAGAAGTTAGGGATTGATGTTTACATGCATGAAGTTCAGTTCATATCAATTCAATTCAGTTCAGTTATGACTTAGTTATCTTCAGTTGCATGTAGTTAGTTTTAGTTGAATGCTAGTTGACTTTAGTTGACTTGGAATGCATGACTAATTACTTGAGTTGCATGATAGATAACAGGTGATACATTCAGTTAAGTGGGGATGATTAATCATGCATCCTGTTTGCATGAATTGATGGAGAGATATGTTTCAATTAATAGAGATTGACTTGGACCCACCTTGGGCGCCCAAGTTGGCATCTTGGAGTTAACACTTTTGCATGATAAGATATTTTATAAGGTTGAGCTAAGTGTGCTCATTCTTGGGTGCCAACTTTGAGGATAAGCTTAGAAGATATCTTCGGAATTAACGTTAAGTTATGACTTCAATTTGGGACGCCCAAATGGATGAAGGACTTGTTTTGACATTATTCTTCACTGTAGAACTCTACTTGCAAAAAATAGGCATGGGTTTTGTGAGATAAGCATTGTGCTTTGTAATTGTAAACTCTTTGGAGTTTACAAGGCTCATTATTGTCTATTTATTGCAGCAAGTTGAAGAGAGTTTATCATATTTTATTGCAGGTTGTGAAGAAAAATTATTGAAGGAAAAAGAAGCATCTCAAGTAAGGATTGATAAAGAATTATTGTAATCTTATTCTAAGGTTAAATAATACAAGCACTACTGATTCTGGTGGTGGAGTTTTTTCCCAAAAGGGTTTCTCCATGGTATATGTTGTGTCACTTCTATCTTCTGGTCTTATTCTTCTACAATCTTCTATCTACTTCTACAAATAGTAAAATGAATCTAAACAGATAATCATCCACAAAGAAATTGTAACAAAGAACACTTAATTAGATCTACAATATAATAGTTTTACAAAAAAAATTAAGCTACATAATTACCTCCATTTTCAACATTCATGAGACCTATGTAGAATCCTTCTAGCTATTCAGTTAATCCAACTGTCAACCCTCAAGGTTTGTTAGTCACTCGTGAGTGAAAGATCAGCGGAAGATACTAAAGAATGAAAACAAGCATAAAAATGGCTAAGTATGGAATTTGCATACTCCCTTGAAAAAGGCACCCTTCTACTAGAGGTCTTAAAAGCAGTTTTCTCACTTCGTCACTTCCAGGAACATCTCTTCTAAGTTGTTCTAGCTTCGCAATGAGATCAACGGTGCGTACATTGAAGTAATCCAATGCCCGATGTCAAGGGTCAAAGTACAGCGTTCAGCTAAAAGTTACAAGTTGCAAAATCATTCTCAAGATGGCAATTACGCCTCTGTAGGCTAGGGGTACCCTTGCTTTTGAGGCCTTTAATCCAACTTTCAGACACCTTACATACAGTCATTGTTTGCAGAATTCTTCTAGCTACGCGATGGATCCAATATCCAGTAGATGGGATTCATCAAACACCGATAGCAGCAGATTGAAGCACGAAATGGAAAATCAAAGATATGGTTGTCTGGTAGCCTGTATATTATTTTAATGAAAGGGGCGATCCCACAATAGTGGTTTACAATTTTTGGCCAAACTAGACACTGGAATAATTTTTTTTAACTAAATATTCACTTTTGGGTAACTATAGCGGCTAAACCGTGAGGAATTTGAAGATGGTGCAAACTAGAGTTTTGACACATTTTTTTTGTAGATTCTAAATATATTTTTTTCAAGTTTTTTGGAATCATATTGCACTTCTTTTTCCATCTCCCTCGAAAAATAATTTTTTTCAGAAAACAACATTTTAAAAAAGTGATGCTCACCGTATAACACATAACTTTTTTTCCATGAAGGGTAAAATTATAATTCTTTCGAATTTAGATTTTTAGCTCTGATATCTAGTGCTTCCACTTGGTTAGATATTTTCTTGTTGAATATTTTTTCTTTAATCAAGTTTCAAAGTCAAATCAATTACAATTCAGACATAGCGCGACTGTATAATGCGTAACTTTTTTTGTAGGTATCAAAATTCAATTTCTATTTTTTTTGTTGGATCAAGGACTTCAATATCTAGTGCACTCATATTTTTAATTTTTTTTTTTTGATAATCTACTATTTTTCCACATGTGCAAAACAATGAGCTTGATTTTCGGTGAAAAATGTACATTGAAAAGAAATAAAAAATAAATATAATAATAAAATTAAATTTATTTAAAATTATACTTTTTGGAAAGCTTATAATAAGGACTACACATTTACAAAAAATAAATTTTAAACGAATTCATTTGATCCTCCAAAAGGTAAATCAAAAATGGTTTTTTATCAGCATTTTGATAGGTGTAAAGGAGACTCCATTATAGGTATGGTTCAAAACTAGCGGGGTTCTATCCAAGGGGGTTTGATCTAAGGTAGTTTTATCAAACCCTCTTCAATTGGAATGCTTTAAATGGAACTTTTTAAGGCTTAAATCATTATATTTTCTAAAAATATGTGATTTCAGCAAAAATCAGAATCTCCCAGAAATTGTAAACCACTATTGTGACAACACCCAAAGGCGACTTTTATTTTGAGGCATTAGACGTAGTTTTTAATGATTGCAGTTCCCAACAAACATTTCATCTTAGTAGTTTTGGCTTTGCAGTGGATGTGTCAGCTTAGCTCTAGCATCAATCAAGCACCTGAAAATCAGAGCTCAACAAAGGTGACTGTGACGTTTTCAATGAACTATAAAATAGGAAGTTAGCTAAAAATCTCAACTTTTGCTAGGGGATGCCTGGAGAGTCAAACTTGGACTTTTCAAAATCAGTAAAATATTCTAAGCATACCCAAAAGGAGAGATTTCAGTTAACTCAATTTAAATTTTTAGTTTCAGCATACTAGCTATAATGGAGCAATTTTTCTTAGTATTTTAATATTGGCGCCTTTTTGAGACACAATTGAAAATTTGCATGGTGAGACTGAATATTTTAATATTTTAAATATTTTGAAACTCCAAGTCATTTTTTGTTGAGCGAGTGGGGTCCAATCAAATAATTCCTTTTCAAGTCAGGGTTTCATCCTCGCAGTTGGCTCCATAAACCTCAAAATTCTTTATTTATTGCAAGATGGTGTCCATTTCTCTCATTGCAGGTTAAAGAGCAAGTGAATTTCTTCATTTAGCAAGAAAATTTCTTTAGCAATCAACATCCAAAGGCACTCCAAATATTGTTTTTCAAATTTCCTTGCAGATACATGTCCAGATTAATCAGCAAACTCCAGATAAGCATGGTGACTTTTGTAGAAGCAGAAACATAAAACTTCTATCTTTTCTCTTAAATTCTTCTATTCTTGTCTTAGGTTTTCTTCGCATGTCTAAGATTTGGTGACTTTTGACAATTTTAACCATCTGGGTTGGTTGTGCACGGCTTTCTCTACAAAACCCATGTAGAATTTTTCAGAAGAAATTGCCTCAAAGCTTCAATTCTCGAAGCTCTAGTTTTCTCAACTGAAATTCCTTTGCATGGTAGAGTAAAAGTCAATATTTTTCAAAACGAAGGATTTGGGTTGTCTTAGAATCATTTTCTGAACAAAACCCATATTTCAGTTTTTCTTGGAAAAATTGCCCCTCACAGCCCCTGCTGCCCCAGTTGCTTTTTTTCAGAAAAGCTTTTGCATGTCAAGCTAAAAGGCATTTTTTCACAATTTTGATGTTATGGGTTGTCTTAGAATCATTTTCTGCACAAAACCCACGTCTTGGAATTTTTTGTGAAAATTGCCCTCCGACGGGCTATTTTTAGCCTCATCAAGATACATTTTAGCTTTCCAAAGAAAGTTGTCAAAACATATTCAAGTTTACAGTCAACTGGCGAGTTTTTCAGAATGTAATACATACAGATTGAATTCAAGACTAAGTCAATCTTGGTTCATGACTTCATCGGAACAGTTGACACGGATTTGTATAAAGTGCTTCTAGAAGCTATCTTGGAGCCGATTAGGATAAATCAAGCAATACTTCAAAACATTGAAGAATCTGGGTTGCTAGAGGTGGATTCACTCCCTATTTTAATTCAATGCATAGAATCCATGATGTCTTGTTTCAAGCATTACAATTCTACTACTCGAGAAATTCAATCAATAGATGGACGGGTGATTTGCAGTCTCAGGCCCCAGGACATTGAGAGGTGTTTTGGTATTCCTCAACATCTAAATAGTTTGGTCATTACCATGGATCAGTGTGAAAGAGCATTCAATGTTGCTAAGGACATGTGTCAAAGAAAAATGGCAAAAAGGTGGCTAAAATAGAAGAAAACTAAATTGCCACACAATGTGAGTCCTGAAGAGTTTAAAGATGAGTACGTGATTTTGATCACTCTTCTTAATTGCTTTTTCAATCATGTAGATGCTAATAAATTCCAGCCTTGGATGTACGACATCGTTGCTCAAATTATCTCCAAGCGAGAGCATTATGACTTAGCCTCTCTAATCAACGATGTTCTCCACATGTAGATTATTGGTTTCCTAGTTGCCCACCAATTTCATATGTTTTGTATCTCGTATACTTGATTGCCTACCAAGGTCAATTTAGAGGGTTGAACACAGTGGGGATTCTCAGTGTACAAAAGGTTTATCAATATTACGATTAGCTTGAGTTCACAAATTCTGAGCGGCATTTCAAGCATGTGCAAGAAGCATTCTTGATGTACACAGTGAGAAACCTAGACCAAGAATTGCATGTTCGTGTCTCAGTTGTTGCCAAAGTAGCAATGGTAGAATGGGCAGACTAGCTCATTTGGTTCCCTACCTACACTTACATTTGTGTCTATGCATGTACAGGAAATTCAACTATGCTACCACACTATCCTTCAGATAGAACGATTTTCATGGAGTGAGGCAATTGTATGACATTCATTCACGTTTGCGCCACAAGTGTAAGCCAGCTGCCAACTTTCCATTGCAAATGGGAATCTACTGATGCAAGACAACAATTGATGCCAAGGCTGCAAGTTAGGAGTTAGAGAAATTTAATCTCAAGTACCTCGTTAATGCACACACATATGACCCTTGGGGTTGTTATTTAGCACGCCTTGGTGGTCTCCCTTACCATAAGCCTACAATGGAGGATTACTAGGTTAACTACGAGGTTGATTTTGAGGTGCGTCGATGCAGCTACAACAAATTCACCCTCTCACATATTTATTTCTTCATGTCAATGGATGTGGAAGGATTTTCAGATGATGATGGGGATGTACTTCCTTAATTCTTTAGGGAACAGGTTGATACACATCCACTTCCATCTGTCAATTAGTTTTCCAAGGAATATTCATTTGTCAAGGAGATATCAAGTAGAGTTATTCAGAACAGCATACTCTACCTGGATAGCAAGAAGACAAGGAGGGAAGTTATGCCAAGAACAAAGCCACCACCGGTGGATGTTTCACTGCCATCCTCGTCAAAACTAAAACAAAAGAAAAGAAGAAATCCTCCTAAAAGGAATAAAGTGCCTAACAATTCAAAAGGGAAGGAAGTTGTTACAGAAACACATGTGGAGATAGTCACGAATACAGTTCAGAGTTTTCTAGAGCTAGAGGTTCAGCCTCCCATG
>VDFB02077715.1:0-14741 GCA_007258455.2 Sequoia sempervirens
GAGGATGGCATCGAACAGTCGACCATTCCAGACTGGCTGTTGGAAAGAATGAAAATCCAGGTGCCTGCTGAGGCTCAACAGGAAGAAGAGGACGATACTGCCGATTTCTTGGCAAGATTAGAACAAGTTGCTGCCAAGAAGCCCGCCAAGAAGTTTTCCACCATCCAGAGGAACGAGACAGGTAACCGTTCCGTGCACATTGCAGTACCTACAGTGGACAAGCCACAGGACGAAATCACTCCGCAGGAGTATGCTATCACCACTGTTGACCTTGGTCCGACATCAAAAGGTCAGGAAGTAGAAGAGTTAGATAATTCCGTCTCGACCATTAAAGCGAGACTGGAAAAGGAAGTGACCAAGAAGAAGGAATATAAGAATGAGGTCAAACGTCTCAAAGAATATATCCAGCATTTGACCCAGCCACTAGATCAAGGCAATGCAACTGTTCCTCCTCTCCTCAATTCATCACAGGAGATGACTCAGGAAGTTGAGCATGGAATGGTGACAGCCAGGGAAGCGCAAGACTGGATGGCAGGTGAAGGCATGGAAGCTACCTTGTTCATGGAGAGGTTGGCGCTTGCTTATGGACGAACCTCTTCGTTTCTTTCTAGGTTGATGGATATGGCAGAGACATGGGATGGTATCCCGGATATGCAAGAAAGGCTTATTCCGAGCCTTAGGATTTTGAAGAGCACTCCGAGGGAGGAGTTAGTTGATAAAAGGGTGATCGCTGCAGGGGCAGCATATGCTTTTCATCACTGGTTTTGGGCAGTGACAATAAGAGAAGAAGTATTGGAGAAGGCGAGAATCGATGGGCTTGGAATTGAAGAACAGGTCAGGAAAATCCAGGAGAAGATGTGCATGATAACTACAGATGTGTTCAACCGTGAAGTCATCCGGGAGAACGACATGCAGTTAGAGAGACTGAAGCAAAAAGTTCAAGAAACTTTCTTCTCGACCACTGGACCATTTTCGAAGCAGGACTTCACGAAAGTGGCAAGACTCTCATCCATTCGAAAGGAATTTGAGAAGCAGGAGGCAGATTGGGAAGGTACCTTTTCCAGATGCACTGAGAAGTTGGATAGACTCGAATTCTGAATCAGCATGTTACCTCCTGTCACGATGGACGAAGTCATTGCCGTAGTGTCCAGATTCGCCAAACACAATGCCACTCGAATGGATAAGGACGCCTCTCCTTGATTATAGCTGGAACTGCCACTTTTTTGATAGTTTTCTGATGGTTAACTCTTGTTATTTTGGGAAACCCTAATTAGGGTTTGGTTGTAACAATCTGGGCCGTTAATCTTGTTTAAATCTCGGCCGTCTATTTCATTTTTGGAGCTCTATATAACCTAGTGCTCTCTCATTTTCATTTTGTGTGGAGACTTGTTATGTATATTGTCGCATTGAGACTATTTTGAATGATAAAAGCTCTTGAGCATGATTTGCCTTGAATCACTTCTTATTGTTGAATAGTAAGCGAGGTTACATATTATCTTCCGCCATAGATTAGAATTAAAGTTAGATTAAATGGAATTTGCTTTGAAAAGTTGTTAAATTGAATGAAAGATTGATCGTATCGACTCATTGGTGAAGTGTAGCTCATACTTTCTTCGGATGAATGATTTTCATCCGATGCGTAAAGTTAGCCTGAGCTCCTAAGTGTGGAAGCCTAACTTCAACCTTATCCGAGGTTTGAATATCATTCTCACAACCCCTTTGAAGATTGCACCCATTTTTGCGTATGTTGTCCAACAGGAGGCGAAACAAAATGTGGTTTATTTTGCTTCACCAAGTCCTTACTGTCTCTTGATTTCTTAGGCTTAGATTAGACTCTCTAAACCCTATTCTTTTTGCCATTTTTTTGAGATCCATTGAAAGTCCCAACTAAGAGCCCTCAATGATACATCTCCTAAGTCCTGAACTTGCAAAGATATTCTTACGTAAGTCCCCTTGTTCATTACCAGCAAATCACAACGACCACTGAACTTATCCACACGTCGAGATCCGACTAAAGAAACCTTGGAATCGCCATATGATCTTCTTTGGTAACGCAAGATAATGTGGTTTTTCAAGAGAGGATAGCGCCTTTGGACATTTTTATTCAATGTTTGCGGATGATAAAACACACATCAATAGGGACCTCTGTGACATCTGGAGTGGCATCCTTATCCATTTGTGCGCCGTTGTGTGCGGCGAACCTGGACACGATCGAGCTGACCTCTTCCATGGCAATGTCCGGCAGCACGTTGACGTTGTACTCCTGCAAGTCCAAGCTCTCAGCACATCCTGCAAAAGTGGTCGCCCATTCTGGTTCCTGTAGCAAGAAAGAATTTCTGATGGTCATGAAGTTGAAGACCCTGGTGAAGTTTTCTCTCATGAGTGGCCCGGAGATGGTGGAGAAAATTTTCTGCACTTGTTCCTTTAAATTCTTTGGCCGCAAATGTTTCTTCCGGACAACATCTTTGTCGAGCATATCGGCAGCCATCTGGTAAATTTTACTCCGAATCTCTTTCGCCTGTTCTTCAACTTTGGCGCCATCCTGCTTCACCTTTTCCAGGACTCCTTTCCGTGACACCAGAGCATAATACCATCCATTGAAATCATATGCAGCTCCAGCCTCAACGATCCCATCATCAATCAACTTTTGTTTCGAGATGCCCTAAATTCTCGAATGCATGGGATAATCCTGTTTTGAATGTCCTCGAGGCTACCCCAAGATTCTGCTATGTCCGCAACCCGTGACAGCAAAAAGGAAACCTGCTCATACACACATGCTAGTCTCTCCACGAACGCCAACGCCTCTTCTTTCCTTTCATCCATCCAACCCTTAGCTTCTTTTGCCGTAGTCAATTCTTCTTCAAAATTTCTAACTGGTTCTTGTGAAGAATTTGGAGGTAAAAGCGCCGCTTGGTCACCTTCATTCAGTGGCTTGGTCAGGTGCTGGATGTAGTCTTTTAGGCGCTCAATTTCTTTTTTATATTCTTTTTTCTTCGCCACTTCCTTTTCCAATCTGGATTTAATGGTGGCCACGGAATTGTCCAAGTCCTCAATCTCCTGCCCTTTTGTTGTCGGACCCATGTCAATTGTCTGGATGGCGTATTCCTCAGGGGAAATCTCATCTTGAATTTGTCAGCTGTGGGTATTGCAACTTGTAATGTGCGGTTGCCAGCCTCATCCCTTTGGATAGTGGAAAAATTCTTGGCCTTCTTTTTCGGGGCAACTTGCTCTAGCCTTGCCAAGAAATCTGTGTCATCATCTTCTTCTTCGGGTACCTCCGCTGGCGCCTTTCTTTTCAAGCTTTCTTTCAGCCACTCTGGGATGGTTGGCTGCTCAATTTCGTCCTCTTGTTGACCTTGGACTTCTTGAATGTCCTACACTTCTTGCTCTTCCTGCGTCTCTGGCATATTATGGAGTTCTTGCACATTCGGAATCTCCTGCACAGATGGGTCATCCTGGATCCCTTTGAGGGCGGAAATCATTCCTTCCTCGAATTCTTCTTCCATAATATCTGTATCATTATCTGATTCTATGATCTCAGTGCCTGCAGGAGAAGGTTGAGCATCGTCTTCCAGCTGCATTGGCTCCATATCTCCGGCGAGGGAAGGAACCCTGACATTTTCCAAAGATTCCCTATCCATGGCAAGTATTTCTTCTATATTTCTGGAAGTGGCCGATTAAAGAGGTCTAGACTTGTGTTGGCGTAACAACTAACACCTCTGGAGTAAGAGTTGCTACGAACAGCCTATGTACACTACGCAATGAGTGCTCTTCAAATTAGGAGGGGAAGCTCCCTCGTTGTGCTTTACAAAAGTACTTGCAAATGGAAATAAACTAAGCTAAATCCTGTCTTTTTGTTTCAGCTGTAGAGGTACAAGGCTTTCTTGAAAACTAATACGTTGCAGCTGAGTTTTCTCTGGTTTCGCAGATTCACTAACTACAACTAAACTTAA
This sequence comes from Sequoia sempervirens, assembly GCA_007258455.2. Classification (NCBI taxonomy): domain Eukaryota; kingdom Viridiplantae; phylum Streptophyta; class Pinopsida; order Cupressales; family Cupressaceae; genus Sequoia; species Sequoia sempervirens. The sequence continues at coordinate 3,954 of VDFB02077715.1, forward strand.
TAACTTAAATTCTATCCAATTCCCTCAAGAAAACAGAGCATGAGGAAATGGAGCAAGGTTATGACTATCAGACGATAAACGCATTCAGATTCTCTACTTGAAGGCAAGGTGGCGCAACTATTATCTCAATTTGAACAAGTTTATTGGCACAAAACAGATTTAAGAATTTACCATGATAACCTTATGAAACCCTATGTGGCATAACACTTGATCATAACAGTAAAGACTTCACAAAACAGATTTATCATTACAATCTTACGAAACCCTATGTGGCATAACGCTTGATCAATAATGACAAATGATTCACAAGACAGATTTATCTAAACTATGGAAAGAATCCACTATCACAATTGCATGAAACCCTATGTGGCATAACAATTAACTGTAATAGCAAAGACGCATGAACAAATACCAAAAGAGCAATATTGAGGGCAAGGTGCGAGCATATATTTCTCTCTCAAGCAAAAGTTAATTACAATTGAGCAAAAACTCTTATTTATATACATCAAGGTGTAGGTAACCCTAAAATCACCTTGAGTTCACTACAGTTCTTGCAATGCATGCAAGTTATGCGCCAATCCCTAATGAAGTAAACTATACAGTTAACTGGAAAGCTACCATCAGTTAACTGGTACAAATAACCTAAAATAGACCATGTGCAAGCATGCACGTCCTTATTTAAACCAAAGTTAACTGGCCACTACCTTCAGTTAACTGGAAACCCTAACCCTAACTCCTGTGACGATAATTCCAAGGATGAGATAAGCATGCATTAAATCAGCAAGTAAACTCAAGACTGAAAGTCGAGTTAACTACTACTCATGACTCAACCTGTAATGTCCCCTTTCTAGTGGAAGCACTTAAACCCAAACCTTGCATTCAAAGTGTTCTCGAGGAGACATCAGAAACGTTAGAGATCAATAAGTTTCAAAGATAACATCTAACAAGATCAATGATATAAATATTTCATTCTTGCCAAAGGGTTACTCATTTCTTTCTTATCACTCTTATGAATGATTCTCCTATATAATTTCATAAGTTCGTTAGATAGATATCAAACATCTATTAAAATCCCGAAGATGATATCTTATTACAACATTGATAATAATAGTCATTATTACTTATAAGACCCAATAATTGTTACAAGCATTATTATTGGATAAATGTAAATAATATATATATATATATTTATATATAATTAGTATATGTCCATCCTCTATGAGGTATTTATGAATCTTTATCTATATATTTAAATATATATACTTTAACAATTACCAAAATATATTTAGCAACATATGAATTATATGTATAGTGAACACAACATATTTAATATATTTATATTTATCTTGTATATATATATCAAACATATATCCCCCTATCCCCCTTACTAAATTCTTAATCCCATTAAATTAATATATTAATCTTGACTATCTACATTGCTATTGTATTTACCTATATTTCTGTTTAAATATATTAATCCTTATTTGTATATTTATCAACTATATATATATATATATATATATTAATTACCACTGTTATTAAGTTTTAACTCCCATATTTATCTAACAATCCTGATTTTAACGTATATTCATTTTTGTTTATTTCTAAGCATTCATCCCTTCATATATTTTATTTCTAAATTACTTACTTGTTGATCGATCTGCAAGAATAACTTATCTCTTTTTATGCCAGATACGATGCTTTATTTCTCCTTATTTTTTTTTAGCCAGCCCCTTGATCGATAATCATCCTCCCAGCGACGGTTTTATTCCTCTAGCGGTGATGATTTTTCTTCCCTTCTATTCGATGTCCCTCATATCTCTTTCCCGAATCTGTACACCTCTTTCAGAACAGCACATTTAAATTCCTTCAGCGTCTACATATCGTATCCTCCAGATCTGCCTATCATCCTTATTGTTGCCTTTAGCTCCTTGAAGCGCTGCCTTTATTATATTGCCGCCTTTATTTGCCATTCCCGTCACTTTATTTACATTAGTTCCCTTTATTTATTATTCATGACCTCTCTATGATAGTATTAGATGCTATGGTAATTTGTTCCGCCTGTAGTCTGTTTCTCTTTCCAAACCCGATGATGCCAGATTAAGCTATGTACTCCTATATACATATATATATTTTCCTTTGATCCGCCCATCTCTTGATTCATGCCTCATTGCAAGATATACACCTTTTAATTGTGATTCTGATCAATTCCTTTGTTTTATCCTCTATTACATTCGCTAAGGTGAGAGATCCCGTTAATTCATGAGATTAGCTTTCTACTTATTATATGTTAGTTTATTATTTTATATTGGTCTCATATGTGCATTTCCATTGTTATATTATAATTATAATTATTAATATTGGTATACGGTAATATTATAGTATTACCTTGTGGTAATTATAATATTACCAATATTTCTTTTTATACCTTTAATATGTATTTATTATAATTGTCCAATAATTTAATTACAATATTATTTTACGTTTATATTTAATTTTATTTAATATCCATTATATCGTAATAATATTTATGATGTCATTTACAATGTTGTCTTGTGTAATATCAAGATGGTTATCTTATTTGAATTATGCTTCTTAATTATTTAAATGTCCAATTTCGGGGACATGACACAACCCTCGAAATTAACTGCAGGTTCCAACTGGCAAATCACTCCATGTCAACTCGGTCTAACACTTTGACCAAGAACTCATCGATCTCTCTGTCATCTGGCACTTTAACACTGCTCAAAGCAATAGTCTGCTTCTTCAGTTCTCTGCCACTTTCTGTGATCGTGTGCATGCCATCTTTACATTCTTCATTTTCCTTTCTGAAACTGGCTGCAATCACTGAAATATTCTCTAACTTAGGCACCATAGGTTCACCTTCAAGGCTGTCACGAATCAGCTTCTCGAACTCTGCTTGAACTTTATCCAACTCAACATACGTGCCATCTTCCAGAAGATAATGACACGGAATCTGAACAACGAAGCCACTGACCAGTGCAAGTACTCCAACCACATCATCCTTGAGTGAAAACAATTTAGTAGAGATCTTCTCACATATTTCTGTCCTGAGAAGGTGCTGCTCTCTCCAAATAAAAACTTTGTCTTGGTCCTCAACAATCTCCAAGGCATCATATGCAACTGATAACTGAGATACCAGAACACGATCCTTTGCCAAGTTCTCTGCAACTGCAATCTCAAGCGATTGAACACCCTGACGGAGTTTATGTGCATCACCCCTCAACTGATACAAATCTGCAAGAAGAGTTTTACCAGCAGCAACTAAACTTTCAATCCAGTTGTCTAAAAGTCTGCCATGACTGACCAACTGATCCAGTTTTTGTTGTTCTGCAGGTGTATGCTGAGGAAGAACAGGTGTTCTACTCGAATTCCCATGAACAAGATCAGAAATGTATCGACGAAGTTGACCAATTTCAGCTTTAAGTAATGCCTTATCTTCTCCATCTTTGGTGATACGCTCTTCAAGATTATTGGTAACAATCTTAAGAAGAGATACATCTGTCTCTCGTGCAGTCCTGCCAAGATTAGCCTTAGTGAATGTAAAGTCACCAACTTCGACTTCATCTAAGCTTTTACCCTCTGGAGGAACTGCAACTTCAATAACGATTTCTGATTCTGGAGTCTTCTCAATGTGCACCTGTTTCTTGATCTTCTTGTTTGACCTTCTCTGATAAGGTTCACCGAACTCAGATAAGTCAAGATTATATGAAGGTTCACGCCTCTGTCTCCCTAAAGACTTCTCAAGCCAACAAGAATGAACAATATTCTCAATTCGCGGAGAGACTGTCCCTGATGTATCAACCTGTGGTGGTTCAGGTGTCTCCGATCCAGCTTGAATTGGTGTCTCAGGCTCAGAACTTATGTCAATAGGCTGTACATGAGGTGAACTAGGAGGTGAAACATGAGACTCGGCCTGAATAACTGTCTCTACCGGAACCTCAGGAACATTCTCAACTTGTTTCTGCTTCCTCTTACCAGTAGCTCTTTTCCCTGTATTTCCACTGAGTTTAACCCCTTCAGGAGGTATTATAATGGCCTTGACTCTGGGTCTGCTCTAGAAGTAGAAGGCAGCGAAGAAATCTTTTGGCGGCTCTACTACAGGAACTGACTTCCGTGAACGTTTGCTCTCCAAGAACAACTTACTAGTCTTGATAACTGATCTGGAAACCTCTTCGATAGAAATATTCTCCTTGGCATACCAATCAGGTGAGCGAAGTGGCTGCCGAGCAACTTGATCCTTGACATATGAATTGAGTAGAACTTCTCCATCATCATCCAATAGACCATCAACATCTTCTGACAGGTAATCAGAGAGCTGACCAATAGTGAGTCTACAGTAGTGACGACGACGGACCTCGAATTCATCTTCACAATTAGCCCAGAAGTCTTCAAGTGCTGGCGCATGTGCAATCCTTCGCTCTAACCGATCTGCATAATGACCGAGAGGATCATAGGAACGCCTCTCAGTATAAGTCTTGAGTTTGAACCTTTCTATCTCGGTAGACATAAACACACTGTCGCCGCGCTCATATCTGAATGAAAAATTAGCCGCAGTCTTATGACGACTACGAAGAAAGAAATGAACGTGCTGCATCTGTCTGAGGAACTCCATAAAAATGAGCTTATCTGAAGGGTATCTTGGTAACATCAGGGGCTCTCCAACATATCCATAAGCCATGGATGTATGTAAGAAGTAGAGGGCCCCGGATAAACCAATCCAGCCAAGTCTCGTGCTGATTGGCCTCACGTGAGAAATGCGAATGCATCTAGTCATCAAGATCTCGCGATTCTCATGGAGAAGAAGTGATCATTCAACTACCGCTTTCAGGCTGCTTCGGATTGAGAAGAAACTCAAGCTGAGGATAGAGAGTTACTTATTGGTTTTAAGAGCACGTAGCTACTGTGAAAGTAACCAAGTAAACCAAGTAGGATATCATATGAAACTCATGATACTTGAGAAAGTTAGTAATTTGCTGATGTAAGCAATCACTAATCAGCATAGCCCAATCAAAACGCTCTGTACCATCAAGAATTCTGGTAATCAGGTAGAACATCCATGGACGAAAAGTGCTAGCATCTGATTGACCAGTAACTCGGTTAAGTAAAGTTATCAAAACAGCAACTTCCTCTTTGAATTCACCGCGACCAACCTTCTTAGGCAAATTAGTCTTCTGAACTATCAACCATTTCTGAGCAACTTTCCTCTGTGAACGTTGCTGATCAGCATTCCATATCTTCTCACAAGCCTCAAGAACCACAGTGAAGTTATCTGAACGAGGAGGAATAGCAAAACATTTTTCTATGTCCTTCGGATTGAGACTGCAAACAACCTTGCCATCTGCTGATCTGATTTGACGTGAAGATGAGTCATAATGCTTAATGCAAGCAAGTACGAACTCAAGATCGAAAATAGTAATAGGAATGGATGCCGCTGCCAGCAACCTGGAACGCTCAAGATTCCTCAACGAATTGCTGCTAACACCTTCCAAACCGCTCAGATTGACCACTGGATAAACATGATTCAGGTCGGTATCTGACGTTTTGATGAAATTATGTGTAAGAGCTGATTTCACCTTGTAATCAATGAGATTGAACTGCATTTTGAAAATGATGACTTTTGACTGTAAAGTCGAATATACTTGAAAAACTTTCTGAAAACCTCTGGACAAAGCTAAAAATAGCCTACGATGAAAGAAAGAAATTTTTCGAAGTTTTTAGGAATAAGGTTTTATTACTGCTGAACTCTTGAATAGCTAGATTTTGAAAAAATGTGTTTCAAAGCCCACATGTAAAAAGAGATTCTCGGAAAAGGCCTGAGCTTCAAAGCAGAGACAAAGGGGCCGATTTTCTCGAAAAATCAAGGCGTGGTCTTGTTGCAAACAACGAAATATCGCGAACCGATAATCGGTCCCTGAATATGTGTTGAATTTCTTTGGCCCGTGTGAAGAAGCTACCTAAAGGTGAAATAGAAGAAATAAAGGCAGAAGATAGAAAGTTTTGCTTGTCTGCCACGAAAAATCCTGCCAACCTCTTCCTCACGGAATTTGATAAAACACTGCATGCAAAGTGAAAATAAAGTCTAGAATCTTCTTCCTCTGAACAATCTGAACTCGTTGCTTCGAAGAACACTGAATTCGGACACCTGAATCACCTTTAGCTTGCTGGTCGCTCAAGAAGAATAAGAGCTTCAGAGCAAAAGATGATGAAATAATGGACGCCATTGCTGAAATATATAGAATTTCATCATTGAAAATTCGCACAAAGCACTAAAGCTTGAAAAGTGCGCTTGGCTTCTAATTGGACCCCATTTTAGTTAACTGGAACTGAGATAAGCTAATTAAAGCGCCATGCTTTAGGGTTTGCCTTTCAAGTCTTCAGTTCAACTCATCATGCAACTTTGACTTCAGTTAGCAATCTTATCAAATTCGCCATCCTTCACATTTGCTTTGGATTCACAAATTTAACCTAAGGCGACCCTTTAGATAACTAAAGTTAACAATGTTGATTGAGATAAGAAATTCGCCATCTCCATGCAATAATCATTACTAAAAATAGCGACCCTTTTGATAAGTGAAGTTAGTCATAAGAATTCGCCATATTCATGTAATAAATATTCTAAAAATAGGGACCCTTTTCAATCTTCAGTTGACCTTCAAGAAGTTTGCCAACTTCACATGCTTTAATCAATAAAATCTAAATATAACAACCCTTTTGGAACTAAAGTTGCCATTCCATGAAGCGCCGTCTTCACTAAAACTTCACAATTGCAACCAAATTCGCCATGCATGTGAACTCCAGTTGACATTCACTGATAATCTTCAGTTAAGTGGACATGCAATCAAGTTAACTCAACATGCAAGATAGTTAACTGAACATGCAAACTAGTTAACTCGACATGCAAACTGAAAGATCACTCCACATGCCAACATATGAACTGAAGATGACAACCTAGAAATCGTTTAGTCTAACTGCAGTCAAAACTCCAGTTAAGGCGTCCATTCAACTCTCTTCGAAAATTCCAACTTTGAACTCTCAGCGAATTTCCAGACTTAGCTAAATTTCATGAAAATTTAAGCTAAAACCTCTGTAGGGACCTCTGTTCATCCTCGACACCGGTTGGTGACTTTACCGTTCAGCTACTTGGTGCATTCGCGGAAACTTAGTAAAAGCCCCGATCAAAAGATATCTTGAGACTACGTCATAAAAGCCCGACATCAAAGACTCAAAATCCAAAAGCGCCTTTTTCAAAAGCTGCTCTTTTTCTCAGACTTAGTCAAATTTTGACTTTTGTACTTCGTACGAAGGGAAAAATAAATCCTTCATAACTTCTGACCTATCAACTTTCAGGACTAGATCTCAGGTTCACTGCGGAGCTGACTTCATTCTGCACAACAGCTGCAAAGGCACATTTCCCAAGAAAACAACATCTGAGGGGTGAAAAACTAGGGCGCCTTTTTCAAAAGTTGCTCTTTTCATCCCAGACTTAGCCATTTCAGGAACTGGCTAGAATATCACAAAAACCTCGTACAAAATTTCTCTTGGGGCATCATAATTGTGAGGAATAAACAGCGAGGAAAATTTGGCGTCTTCCCTGAGGACATTGAATATCTGGTATCATCAGAAAGAAAGCATTAAAGGCTTGAAAAGCTTAGGCGCCTTTCCCAAAATGTGCTCTTTTGCTTTTTCCTCTGATATTTTGACTAAGATTTGACCCTACATTTGACCTCAGGTTCAGGCAATTCAGCAACTCAGATTCACCCACTGACGGATGCGTCGCAAAGCTCGAACAAAAGTGAGATAAACATCCTGGGTGGCATTTAGTTAAAAACCTTCATTTGGCACCTCAAAAAGATGGGCACCATTTCCAAAAACTGCGCTTTTTACCCGTGTTAGCCAATTCTCGCTTTTACCTCATTTTGCACTGTAACTTCCGTAACTTGCTCAAAACAGGTCCGTTTGACAGGTTTAATAGCTCACTGTGAAGTTGACGTGATGCCGAACAAATGTTTGCTGGAGGTGACAAACCCTAAAAACAGGATCTTGACCCCTAAAAGATAGGGCGCCCATTTGAAAATGTGCTCCCTTCTCCAGAGATAGAAAATTTTGGTGATTCCCGTTCAGATTTTCACTTTTCTTAAATTCCTTCAGCAACAGACTAACATGACACTGATACTAAATCCATATTTAAAAACCCCAAAAACGACGTTCTGTCATCACTTTAACAAGATTAAGACTCAATTAAGCAAAATGCCTTAGTGAAGCAAAAATTTTGGTTTTGGGTACAACAACTTGTGCTTCTTTCGAGAAGGCCCTTCATCTATCATTTTGTCCTGTTTTGTAGATTTGCCAATTTCTTTTCTCTTCTTTAAGTTGGCAGCATCTGTTTGTCCATCTCCACGAGAGGTACCAGCATTTGAAGAACAGGACTTTGTATCGCCCATTAACTCATAGGTGAATTGCACATTCCTCGCCCTTAAAGTTTCTACCTGTCGATCTATCCACCATTGAGAATACTTGAAAACGGGCCGCATGAGTGTCGCCAGGTCGCCCATCTCTGGCTCAAACCATCTCATAGGGGGGAGTGGCTCACTTTCATTGAAGCCTGGCTGCAAATAGACTCCATCATCCTGTAGTTGATCAGGCACTTTGAAAAGCTCGGTTGCCCTTATCATGCTTAGTGGCAATCTTGACCACAGCCTCCTCCTCACGTCATATTCATCGGCTGCATTAGCCCAGAAGTCCTCTAAGTCCACTCGATGCTTGTATCTCTCTCCGTCCACAGTTTTGATGTGATGGAGTGGATCGAAATTATTTCTGGACTTGTATGACAGGAATGGATAATTCTGGATCTCCAGTCGAGCAATCTCCGCTGCTTGTGCTGTTGGACACGATTCCTCCATGTTGCCGATGAAGAAAGGAAAGGTGACAGCTGCCTTTTGTTTTGGCCTTTGAATATTTTGGTACGCCTCTAATTGCCTCAGCACCTCCAGCAAAACCATTTTGTTGGTTGGATAGATGGGCAGTCTATAAGGATTTCCGGAGAATCCCTGGATCCTGATGTACGTGAACTTAGGAAATTGAATAAACCACGATCCATATCGGCTGATCAAACTCTTGGCCTCATGGGTGAGTCTCTGATGCGTTCCGCCTTGCAGGAGCCGAGTGATGTACACCAAAAAGGCATCATGAGCTCGTCGGAAATGTGTCTTTTCTTTTAGTTGCAGCTGGGGATAGCAGTCATATGCCTTGAGTTGTCCTTCGCCATTGCCCACCACTCCTTTGCAAATCAAGCCAGAATACTTGTAATACCTTGCAAGTGAATATATGACATAAGAGCTCATGTGGAATGTCTTGGTCTCCTCCAGGTTGACCAACTGTTCGTGGAGGCTATCACTGATCATTCTGGACCAATTGAACATCTTGACTCCAGTAATTATTTCATCCACGAAATAATACATCCAATTCTCGAATGGTGCACCATGGGGGTTGCCTACTATCCTATTTAGCAGCAAGACAATGTCGCCATACTCTTCTTTAAAATGCGTTTTGACCAATTTTTTCGGCATCTTTCCTGCAGTAGGCTTGGGCTTCAGTAACCAATTCTTGTTTATGTTAGACGCACAGAGATCCTGCTGGCTCTGGTAAAGCTTGAGTGCTTCCTCCTTGGTGCGATAAGATGTTCGGTTGTAGACTGGGATTCCGAAAGTTTCTTGGATAGCTGGCTCGGACAAGTAGGCAAGGACTCTTCCGTCAGGAGCTTCTATCTGCCTTTCTCGTGCATTGTAGTGTAGTGCGCATTCCACCATTAGTTCCGGACACTCCTTTTCTGGCGGAAAACCAGCTGCGTGAACAATCCCATTGCGCATCATTCTTATAGCAATTGGCGAAGGTAGACGTCCATCGCTTCCATACATTCTCTTCCTGAAGTCCTCAATGTCGACGTGGCCAAGATTAGTGTCCACAACGTGCTCCCAGTTGGACTTGATCTTTGATTGCATCTGCACGCCTTTGCTGGCAAACTTCATCTTTACCGCTTCGAAAATAAATCTGCAATGAAAAGGCAAAGAAAATATTTAGACATTTTTATGCCATCCAACACATGGACAGGGCGGACTTTGTCATTTGTTAAGCCACTCTCCATTTTACCCAAGGCGGACTTCATTGATTTTGTTGCCACTCAAATTTTCTTGGCTATGCCTTAGCCACTTTATCTTTTGCTCAAGGGGCGGACTTTAGCACTTCTTAAGCCACTTCTTTTATGCCTAAGGCGGACTTCATCAAATTGGTTGCCATTGATAGGGCGGACTTTGTCTTATGTTTGTCCATTCAAGGCGGACTTGGACTTGTGGCTTGCCATCTTCCTCATTTCACCAAGGTGGACTTTGGCTTTGACCTGGCCATTGAAGGGCGGACTTGCTTGACTTGTTTGCCATTCCTTTCTTTTGGTGAAGCGGACTTGAGTCTTAGTCTAGCCATTGAAGGGCGGACTTCAGCCTTTCTCTGGCCATTCTCCATCTGACTTGGGCGGACTTGCTTGACTGTTTAGCCATTGACATCTTGGCTGAAGCAATCCACCATTTGACTTTTCTTTTCAAGCTGAAGCTCTTTTGACTCATTTTCTCCATGCTGAGTAAACTCCATACTTAGGCGAATTTCTCACAAACTTCAGTCTTCTCCATGAATTTTCAGTCATTACCTTGTCATGAATGTTCAGATTTCCAGATTCTTTCCATGGATTTCTCAGATTTTTTATGAATTTCTCAG
>VDFB02077716.1:0-82193 GCA_007258455.2 Sequoia sempervirens
ATAGTGGTGGCTAGACCATTTAAGGAAAGATTTGCTAGCAAGATAGAGTCGAATATTTTGAATAAGACATCATCAAATATGCATTCAACTAGAGACATAATCTGCCAATGCTTCCTCCAAACGACCTTACTCTTTTTCGCTAATAAGCCATGCACTCAAATTCCACTAAACTCTTATTTAAGAATGATTGAAGGGGGTTATGAAACACTACCAATGAACTATTAGTGTTTATTTACATAACAACCAGTAAATTAATTTACTTAGTGTTTATGAATTAATTAATTTAATTCTATTTTTGATGTCTTGACTCGAGTTTCATAAATTAATATGTATTTCTTTTAATTATTTATTTATACCTATTATTTTAGAACAAAAAATACTATTTCACAATGTCAATCTTATTTAAAATTAGATTTTAAAGATAACTATAATACCATCCACCCTTACATATAATCAACAACTTAACTCACTCAATATTTTCATTAGATATTATTGTTAAGAGCTTAGAGGACAATCATAGGTTCAATTTAAATTTCATATGATACCTACTGAAAATAAAGGATTAATAAAACATAGAAAGGTTAAATCATAAAACCTCTAAATCAAGGCCGGATGATTCCTAGCTATAAAATCAATTGAAACGTTGTTATTGATACAACCGATAAGAATATTCACTTATTTGTTGAATGGACTTATATTTCAATAGAGTATCTCAAGGTATATAATTATGGTTCTCAACTATTAACATGTTTCAGTTTCTAGAAGTTATTATGGTCCCATTTGTTATTACTTGGAATCTTTAACCAAAGTAATATATTCATTGTTTTCTAATTGCGACATCACATTTTTCCTTTTAAAGTTTAGAGCATAGAATTATGACCAAAATAATTGTCATCCGTAAAACCTGATTCATATATCCAACTCTAAATAGATCACTTTCTTAGAGACAACTAACATTTTAATTCATATATATATATATATTAGTTTTCACCCAACGAAATTTAGTGCATTTGTTTTCTTTACAATTTATCCCTTTGTACAATTTATTATTACTTAAGAATTATACCCAAGATATGAATAAAGTATTTGTATCTATTAAACAAAAAGGGCGAGGCCTTACAATATGCTAGTCTATGATTGTCATACACGCAAGTTGTAGCCACTATATGGGAAATTTCTAGTTTGTAGGAGACAACACCAAGCTCAGGAAAGGCTAGTATTATAAGGTTACCAAACCAATCTCTTTGTTGAAGGGTAGGGCCATATTACTGTTAGGTAGATGTGCGGGGGATTGCAGTAAGTCCATGGTTGGCAGAAAAAAGCTTGAGTGATGCTTCTCCTCATCAGTTGGCAGCCAAAATTTGAAGGGGGACTACCTGGACCATATGTATTTCTATTGCTAGTAACCTCAGAGGAGCTATGTATGTATTCTTGTATCCACATATATGGAAGATTGTAAACATGAAAAGTTAAACTCGAGATTATTCAATATAAAATCAACACTTTGGAAAGATTATGAAATTACGATGTTTAATGCAATGGTAGTTTGGAATAGTGTTAATTTCAAATGTGCATGTTATATTGTTTTTAGGAAAGAAATTTTTTATTGCTATGTGATGGCATCATGGTTTATACACTTGTGGTTAAAAAACATAGGAATTTTTTTGAGTAGAACAATGGGCATGTTACAACTACAAGCTATGGATGGAATAATATGTCCTCCATCAATCATATCACAACAATAATCCTCCTCACTTGACATATGGAAGTTTATATCAAAAGTCGCTAAGTGGTGGATGGAGTTAGGTGATCATGGAGACAAGATGATTGATTAGGTTACTTAATCTTAGATAGATTTCATAAATGTAAAGAAAATGATTGACAAATTGAAGAAAGAGTAAAAGGAAGATCAAGAGAAATATGAATAAGATATTCTTCACCTTATTGTGATTGATAAAAATATCCTCAATAGTTCATCAAGGGAGATATTTTAGATCAATAATCAATTCAAGGTCCTAGATAGTAAATGCCAATAGTGGCATGGTGTGATGGTTAATTTGTTATGTTGTTATTCTTGCCATGAAGTCTCAAATCCCAATGGGGTGTAATTGTTGAGAATTTATATTGGGGATGAGGTTCCTCGTTTGTGACCTCACTGGTTCATAGCTCCGGATTTACCCCTCTTAATAAAAAAAAGGTCCAAGATAGTAAATGAAAGCAATAAATTAAGGGAACATTTACTTGTAGAGTGTAAAAGTCAAATAAATAAAATATAGAGTCAGATTTTGGAATGTGCATTATGAAAGCCTAACATTTCTAGAAGAAATAATAGGGGAATACCCTAGTATTGATGAAGACTTGAAGGATATTGTTGAGTTGAAAATAATTCCAAGAAAAATATTTTTTTAGGATTAGACCAACAATCATGTGTATATAATTTGGAAACGATGAACAACATGGTGAAGAAAAAGAGTATGATCAAAACATATGAAAAATAAATTCTATAAAAGAGGATGAAATATGAATTTAGCTTACCCACTTTTGAGAGTCATTATTTCATATGTACGTTTGTTCAAGAACTCGAGGAAGACAAGATAAATAAAGTTTTCATAAATTACATGAAATAAATATAAAGGGAAATAGAGAAGGATCATGGAATTATTGAAGACATTGTAGATATTTATGAAGAGAGAGCCAACTAATCTCAAGGTTGATTTAGATATTGGACCTAGACCTACTTTTTTTTGAATTACTTATTTTAAAATTTTGTTAAAGTTTGTCTCAGAAACTAGCTCCCCGAGATAGTCGCACAGGGTAAACGCTCCTCATCTTGCATTTAATCTTTTAGCTACTAAATTCTAACTATTAAATTCTCGGACATCTCCTCACCATAAAATATGAGGATTTGTAAAGGAATGTTGGATGCCACTGAGAAACATAAATAAAGTTGCCTCAAAATTACTATGTTTCTCTCATCCAATAGTTTTGTAAAAAATTCTTGGAACGTCAAAATAAAGTAGGTATATAATGATGTCATGTTCATAATACTAGCATAGTAAAAATAGTGATTATAAGTTTTCCTTGGTGGTGGTTAATCTACAATTCCTTTAATACGACATTAAATCACATTATTAAACTATGTTAAAATTGGAGGTTTAATATTTTTATTTATAATTTTATCTTTGGCCAAGAGCGTAGTATTTCTCGTAGTCCTATGGATTATATCCGGCCCTGGCAATGGTTAAATTAATGATTACTACTTATACATTTTTGCCTGTTCCAATTGCTTTTAGAATTTGGATTTCTAACCCTATATTTTTCTATTTCTTCTAAATAGAGTTTAGATTTTAGGAAATAATTATAAGAAATTGAGAATCTAATGTCATAAAGTATTTTATTGATTGAAAAAGTATATCCAGATTCAATATCCAACAACACTATATGTAGGGTTTAGAGTGATGTGAAATTATTTATTATTTAGATCTAACCCATATTTTTAGAACTTAAATAACAATAGTGTAAGGCCCCTTGACAAAATAACAAGATAACAAAAAACTAAGCTTCTCAAAATTCAATAAAAAAACTTAAGCCCCTCATTGCTACAATATAATGAGAACATCAATAAAAGACACATATACAACTTGGAACTCCCACTGCATGAGTATGCTAAATCTAAAATCAATCAAGACATCTAAAAGTCCACCAATAATACTCACATATAAGGTGTAGCCAAAATCATCAATATAATATAATACCAAGGAACATACATAATTATATACAAATCTATAAAATAAACCATTGCAACACAACTCTCGCCACTAGTCCTCATAGCTCTCCCAATTTCAACACGATCATACAGGTTAGAGATCAAAGTTGAGCACTGTTGTGCTGGCTTAAAAAATAATAAAGCACAATAAATTTCATATAAATGCGTATAGTGATCGGGCACAATAGTCTATAATACCGGTCTCAAATCTACCGCTCGCAGAACATAAAATCCCAAGAAGAAGATAAGACTCATGGAAACACTCATACCTGTCAAACAAGCATATGAATTCTCCTCCTACTTCAACACGCCTAAGTGCTCGCTGCATGCTAAAGTACCTCATAAAACCTAAAATATAAAAATCCAGTCACAACTATTAAACAAATATCAAATATATAATGTGAATCTGAATTCACACCGTAAGGAAGTAAGCTCTCAAATAGTGATAAAAACAGCTTAAGTCTCAAAACCGAGGAAGCCGAGTTACCAAAATCCTTTCTTACACCTCAAAATTATATATATTCTGTAACAAAACTCATATGATAAGCGGAGTAGAAACAAATGCCAAGGCAATCTAAAAAATAGAATAATCCGCCGTAAAATAGTCATAGTGAGAAGACAAACCATAACAAAAATGTATCTATAAACAAGGTGAGAAATACCTATCAAATGATTAATTTCCAAGAGGATCGAGAGTGAGGAACGAATGATTTTATAGGATACACCAAATCATAATGAATCTCTCCAAGAACAATATCCAAGTGATAGGTCCATGTCAAAATCACAACCAATCCAAGTTTAAGACTCTTGATATTCCTAGTAAAACCTCATCAAAGAGTAACTATATCAATACATGATCTCTAAGAATTAGAGATCTCTAGCCTCACCTAAACCTTAAATAATTGTATAATAGATCATCTCATGCAAATTGAAATCCAATACAAAACTACAATAACCTTAAGCTCACAAGAAAAATGAACACACCGTTCATTAATCAAATAACCATAAATCAACACCAAAATCTTTAACTCTAGAACAAGAACTCTCCATGATGTCATTGCCTACATCTCCTCAAGAGAAGATTATATGTTCTAAATGAACATATTTTCTCCGAAGGGAATATGTATCATGCTAAAAATCTGTTTTGTAATCAAGACTCCACCATAGCATAGTAGAATCTATCATATAAACAAGGTTCACTTATCAAATGGATAAATCATAATTGCCACCTCAATGAAAGACCCAAGAGCCCTCCATGGTAATAAGTTGTCAACATCTCCAAATTGTATTAATATACCATTTCTTGCCAATATAACTCAATATGTCAAAGAACTCTTAATGCATATAAGAAAAGAGATCCAAGATCTCCTCCATGACACCAAAAATTGCTATAAAAGATCAACCATCACCAAGTGATCAAGCCACATCATTACCAAAGCTCCCATTGAAATATGATACTAAGATACACATGACATGATTTTAACTATATTCTAAATGAAGATCACCCATGGCTCATGCATAATCATTCAACTGTAACACCAACAACTCTATAGGATAAATTAGAACCAAGATCTCGAAAAAAAGAAGATAAACCACCACCTACAATTAGGAATCAATCCAACATTACTAATAATGCATCCGCATAAAAACCATGTCATGCCAAAGCTCCAAGAATATAAGGAGCCTCCATGACACCATGATCACCACCTAAATAAATGCATGTTATTGGTTTATGCAACTCCTAGTTGTGAAACAACATTTGATTTCCTCATAAAATTGTTTGAAGCTTCAACTTCTCTATGAAATATTAATGCACAAGTATATCAAAACTTGAGTTATACATGATACAACTCATCTATTGAATGAATTGTGTATGTCAAAAACAAATACATGTCATAAACATATGGTGTATCACCTCCTTTAGATTTTAGATTTCAATTTCATGCCTTTTTTTGCCCCTTTTTGAGAACAACAATAAGATAAATTAGTTTAGGTAAAACATTCAGAATGCATTCAACATTTGATAATAATAATCAATGTAAATAAAAATAATTTATAAAAAATAGAATAAAAGTATAAATAATTGATTAAAAATATCCATAGTATTTTAGATATCTATTCTTTTAAATTAATAATTTCTTTTTATTAAATTATTATTATTAATATATTCATTAATATCTTTAAATATATTTAATTTTATAATTAAAATAAATATCTTAATTACATTTATTATTTATGAAGATGGAGACATAAATTTTATATACTGTTTATTTTAAAATATTATATTTATTATTAAATATTAATATTTTAACGTCATATGTCAAATGAAAATAAAAAATAAAAAATGACGAGACATTCAACATTATTTAAACTACACCATGATAGTATTGTCCAGATTTTATATAAATTTCTAGTACCTAAAATGCATAAATTTATTATTTTTTCAAAAGAAGAAAAGATATGTCATTTCTTCAAGTTATCACTGGTGCGAGTTCGTCTCGGCTGTTTTAATTTTTTTAATCCGATTTCTTAAATATGAATTCTAGGACGATGCTGCAAAGATTCTCCTGTAACGATCATGTCATGATTGCCAACTTAGTTGGCTAAAATTTGAGACAAAAAAACGAGAGTCAGATCCTCATTTTGTTTCTCCTGGACTTAAAAATCTCAGACATCCAGGCTGAATTAGAATGGATCTCTCTTTCTCAGAGGATGATTTTATAGCATGCTGCGGAAGCACCAAATTCGCTTCAGAGATGGCCAAGGGCTCCCCATTTTCCAGCCTTTCACAAGCAGTGGACTTTTCCAGGGAAATATGGTATAACAAGGTAAGATATGCTATCCTCAACATATTTATACCAAATTCAACCTAGGTGGTGCTTGTAATCGCTGCATACTGTTTTTGAACTTGTGGGTGACCGTGATGTTGATAGGTGGATGTACCTGGTTATTTGGAAGCCTTTGCAGCCCATCCCCAGATTGGAGATGTAAAGTCTCTGAAAAATAAAAACGCGGGCAGTGCAGAGTACACCACTTACTTTCTATATTTGTTCTTTAAGGGTTGTTTGTAATTAGGATGCATTTACTTTCTTTGTTTCTTCTTTAAGAATTGTTCGTAATTTGGATGCATTTCTTTCCTGAACAAGTTTCTTGTTATCACCAGTTTTTAAAATTTGGGCTATTTGATTCATGTTACTGCTGGATTGTTGAAATTGGGTCAGATCCAATGAAATAGGATTTTAGGGTTTATCAAGCCTGATCAGATAGCCCAAGCCCATGGATTTGTTTTTGGTCTGATAGCACCCTGGGCACATAGACGAAGCAGACTGCAAGTACCCTAATTGGATAACAACCTTCTACAAATTCAACTTTTGGAGATTATCAATACCTTGCAAAATTTGTCCACATGCTTCCAGAATGAAAAATTGGTCATCAGTGACGTATTCTGGTGTTCTTCTTTGTTATCTTAAGTTATTTTCTCAGTTTTTTTGGGTATTTCCTGAATTTTGACAACCAAAATAAACTGGAACAGCAGATTAAGATTGAAAACGAATAGCTGGAAATGTTTGATCAAATCTGTGTGTTACACTCAAGAATATATTGCTGGAAAAGCATGACAGCAGTACATAACATCACAGTAAACTCCATATTTGATATTCGATCAAAATTGCACAAGTACAGTGTGGACATAAATTCACTGAAACAATATTTCTAAGTTTGCAAATATCAAATCTCCTCACAAAAAATGCAGATATGGAACCAACTTATGCAAATCTGATTTATACAAACCAAAGAATTTAATAAGGCAATGATTTCTGTGTGGTACAGCCTTCTGAATGCTGCTACAGCCCTGCATGGACTGCTGTACAGTTTCAACACCTTCAGGAAAAAGCGCGGTGGAAGCCTCCACAAACAGCAAGGCTGACATCAATGTAGCCGCAGTGATCAGCCCGGCAATACTGGCAGATGTTCCTCTCGGAGATGGTGCCTTGTACAAATAATGATTTCAAGGCAGATCGCAGTCCTTAGGTTTTCCAATAACCCTCTGATCAGCAGTTCACCCAACATTATGTCATGAAAAATATGTGAAATGCTGATCGCAGTGTACACAAAATCCTTCAATCTAAAGTTTGCCCTCAAACTGGATGATATCAGCAATAAATAGGAAGGTGTGACACCTCCAAACCCTCACACAATTGTACAGATCTGCCCTAGGGTAGGCGCTCCAAGAAAATGTGTCAAAATTAGCAACAAAATATGCAGAAAGAACATATATATCAGCAACCTTGGGCTTGGTGATGGCTGGAAATAATATTGATAGTCTCCTCCACAAAATGGCGCTCCCGATCTAGCCAAAAATGGTGATGAACAGCAGCAATAAATTCTGAAGAGCCAACATGAAACTCTCCAAATGCCAATCGCCAAGTTTGCTTGTGAATCTACACTCAGCCCAAAATATTCCCAATAACAGCTGATTACTCCTATGAATGATATTGAGGGCTGTGAATGACCAATGGTGCCCCAAGCTCTGAGATTAGCAATGGTGCCCTTTGTATTTGCCTGAAAATAAATCGCCCAGCTGGAAAAATTGTTATAAACTCTTCAAAATCAGCTCCAATGCAACCTCTGTGTGAGGATGTCCTAGAAGGAAATGAGAGTTTCGTCCCCAATTCCAACAAAGAAGTCCAAGAGGGTTTTCATTCTTGGATGCCTAAGATTGGAAACACTGCTCAAATCTGAATATTGGATGGAAAGGATAACCTAAATGATGATAAAATGAAGATAGGCTCCTCCTTGATATACCTTTTCGAATTGGGCCCTTGGGTCCTAAATTTCCCTCCAAGTATTTATAAATAGCTTTAGTTTTTATCTTTATTTAAAGTATTTAAAAATACTATTTTAATACTAGTGTTTAAGAACACCTTTTATTTTAATTATAATAATATTACTAACTACTAAGTTTCACTTAAAATTAGAGATTATTGGGGCCAACTTAAATAATATTATTAATTTCATTTAACCCGATATAGAGGACATGACATATATGGTTTATTATTTTATGATTCATCTTCACTAATTCTAGCTAAAATGTCAGCTGAAGTTAGCAGAAAAGCTGCAGTTATTAGAAACCTTAGGATACAAGGAGCACAGATACAGATGTACTATATTTGTACACTATACATAGATGCACAAAAACAATCATATTTTGTGCTGGAATATAAAAAAAGTTAACATACTTTTGAAAGACAAACTTCTTGAAGGAGAATAAATTGTAGAGCATATGGCACCAAAAAGTTACACTCCACAAAACTGTAGAATTTACTAGCATTTTTTCCTATCAAAATGGGGGTTCTGTGGGTCCCTCGTTCTTCATTGATCAGAAAGAAACAAGTATATAGTTTGAAAGTCATAATTAGAAACAGCCATGAAGCTTAGTGGCAAGCCCAGTGTAGCTCAATGCAACCGGTATCAAACAAGAGCCAAAATATGAGGAACTAAATTTAAAAGACTCCATGACAAAAAAATTATAACCTAAGTAATAGCACCTAGCACCCCATTACTAAAATTGGATTTTTGGAACCAAATTTCGAGTTGTCTGATTCAGTCCAAAATTTTCAATGTTTACTGATTTGTTTTGAAAATTTCACTTTTCAAAATCTTTAAACTTCCCGAATGAATTGAATTTTTCAAACCTGGTAAGTATGCCTAGCACAATCAGTAAAAGGTCCCATGTGACCAAGAGTCAAGGGTAATCAAGAACCAGTCGTAAAAAACGGTGACCACCCCGACAAGTTTAAACGAGCAAAACCTAAAACCACTGGGTTATTGCAGTTTTGATGGATCTGCACCATCACTATGATGGAGCTTTGCCTGCAAAAGCAAATTCTCCTGCATCTCTAACAGGCGCTTCAAGCAATGAATGCCTCACACATTCCTGCCTGGCGGGTCACCTGTGGCTGATTGCTGTTGTTCAGGAAAGGCAGAACAGGGTTGGTTGTGATTGAAGCAGGGACATTTTGTCGATGATTTCCTCATGTGAAAAAAAACTTTAACTTTTTTTCACGAATTATAGAAAAACTTTGCCCTCCCAAAATCCTGGGCCCTCTCGTGAGGGAGTTAGAGCCAGACCAGCTCTGATACCATGATACAATTTTAGCTGGGAAAATTGCTTACATTAACAAAGAAAAAGATTACAATATATAGAGAAGGTAGATTACTGTAGACATTTAAGATGTCTAATTACCTCAACTACTAACTATTGTAGGGGCAGTATATTATTGACCATTAACAATAGAGAAATATTATTCTAACATATTTATTTAATTATATTATTTATATTTTAATGTTATATAACATATAGACTAGTGTTTAAAAACACTATTAAAATAGGGTGGATTTAGGGCAGGAAAAAGGGGACATTACAAGTCAAGATTTAAAAAACTAGCTTTTGAAGCAATTTTGGAGCGGCCAAATTACTCTAAATTCACTTAGTAGAACAAGACAAGATGATCTTGTTTGAAGGGCAGTAGATGATCAGTTGGAAAGGGATGAGTGCAAACTTATTGCCTTTTGTAAATAATATCAAAAGTCTATTATTTATAAATCCTATGTTACTTATGAGGAATAATTGTAGATATTCAAAAGAGAAAGAAGGAATTGATGAAGAAAGAGTCAAAATCACAAGGAGAGTTTGAGGAAGTAATTAGGAAGCAAGAGGAACAATTGAATTCAGAGCCACAAGACATCATGAAGCAAGAACAAGAGGAGCCTAAAAAGCAAGTTGAAGATAAAGATTCCTTGGTAGGAGAAGATGTTTTGTTGGTTTCTAATGATGGAATATGGCACCAAAATATTGATGAAGGGAAGGAAAAAAGGGTTCCAATTGTTGAATAAGAAGAGTTCAAGTTGAAGGAATGCACCAATTCATGCACTATCTTTCAAACTTCCACATGGTGAGTCATTGATTGATTTTTAGAAGAGCATTGAGGATGAATATAGATTTGAGAAGGACATTTTGATTAGCCCAAATTCAAAAGTTTTAGTTACAAAAATGAAGGTGTTGAGGATATCTCAACCAACATTTTTTTGGCAAATAAGTATGAGAATATTTCAGACTTGGTGCTTCCTATGTCATTACAAAACTTTTGTCACCATGGAAAACATGCAAAGAGGGGTGATAGAGTAAGGGATACAACTTGCAATATAGGGTATGTGGACTCTTTGTTTCAAGTTCCAAACTATTTTAGCACGTGGAGTCCGAGTGATCTCTTGAGGATCAAAGTGGATAAAGGCATTGAAGATTCAAAGGAAATCATTAACCAAAACCTTTCTAAACCGGATCAAGAAAGTTGGCAATGTTTTGATTCTATAGAATGGAAAAATGACAAGTCTAAAACTATGCAAGGGCATTTGGAAAAAAATGAGGAGTTTCAGATGCATTTAGAAACACAAAGAAAAGAACTCACGGATATAAGAGTTCTATTACAACAAATAAGGAAAGATTTGTGAGACAATCTGAATCATCAAGCAAAATTGTTTGAAGACAAGAAAGACAAAATTGTTTAACAAGACCTAGCATGAGATAGGCAGTTAATGAAATATATTGCAATTTGCATCATTAGAGAGATTCATAATATTTCCAAGATTGATTTGGGATCTTGGTATCTCCAAGAAAGTCAAGTGACGAATTTTTCAGAGCATCTTAGTTTGCAATTGCGAGGACATACAATTTTGGGAAGGGCAAGCTGTAATGTCCCCTTTTCAAAATATGATTATAATAATAATAAATTGAAATATAATAAATTATAAAATATAAAATTAAAGTTTAATGTAATGTCCCCTTATTAGAGACATAAAATGCACAAGTTAGGGTCAAGAAATTTATTTACCAACACCTAATTTTGCACATGTAAATTGCGTTGAGGGCCTGCACACATCATGCATTACCGACAAATAGACATAGTTCCTTAATCCAAATCAAATTAGACAACTCTAGATTGAGCATTTTAAGGATAAGGCAGATGTGTTATCATCTAGTGCATAAA
This sequence comes from Sequoia sempervirens, assembly GCA_007258455.2. Lineage (NCBI taxonomy): Eukaryota > Viridiplantae > Streptophyta > Pinopsida > Cupressales > Cupressaceae > Sequoia > Sequoia sempervirens. Next base: position 11,812 of record VDFB02077716.1, read on the forward strand.
CACATCATGAACTAATATGACTTATTACTCTTGATCGAAATAGATCTTCGCCTTGTTTCCTCTTTCCTAACCTCATTGGACGGTAGGTTTACTGTGCCAAGGGCGCGTGCACGATCTCAAATTGGACTCCCTCAAGGTGACCCACCTGTTTTGGGACCGTCCATCAATGGAGCGATTTACCAGCTTTTCCCTCCACAAACTCCCTATCCTTATTGAGTGCTAGCGAAAAGGAAATTTTGGCCCGAAGTCTATTCTTCAAGGTAAAGTCATAATAGCTCATGGTATACAATAATTGCTGCAAGCATCATTATTGGATAATCGCAAATAATATTATATATATATATAATTGTATGTGTCCACCTCCTATGAGATTGTTATGAGTCTCAATATATATATATATATATATATAATATACTTATCAATTGCCAAAATATATTTATCAAACAGATGAATACACAACAACCATTTTTTTTATATATATATATATATATATATATATTCAATATATATTAATTGCCAACTGTCACTAAATTCTTAATTCATTTACTAAGCATTTATTTATTATTAGTTAATTACCTTTGACTGACTTTCATATAAATTTTAATAATAAATATAAATAGTAACATGTATAATATTACCATTCTGAAATAATATTATTAGAATTCATACCCACAAGTATAAGCTATTATTTTGATCCACATCTTGATTTCATAATGTATTAACTGATTAATATTTTATTCCATAAAATACTTACTAAGATTTCATTATGTATTGGACTGATTATTATTTTATTTCATGAAATACTTATTAAGTCCTTATCTACATCCTTAATATATTCACTACACTAATCAATCGTATTCAGAAATTCTTACCTTGTTTGCTGTTTGTCTGCCCATATTCCTTTCCAAGATATCACAGGCTGTAGAAATTAGAAAAGTCTCTGGAATGGTTCGATGGTTTAGAATATATTCAAATGTTCCACCTTTTTTCCCATCCCTTAGAATGTGACTAGATATTCCTTTCTATATTCCTTCTTTTTCCATCATACTCTTGCTTGCTGCCCTGCGTCAGATTAAAGAGGATGTTGCTGGCAGTATATATTCTTTTATCCTCCAGTCGATGGGTGATGATTTTCTTCTTTTCCTCCATTCGATCAGATACCTTCTTTGTTTGCAGTGATCCCCTTAAATATTGGTGATATGGAGGGACGTGTCTCTTGAGTTGTCTCCTTTGAAAAAAGTTTGACTGCTGGGGGTGCATCGTTTGGCTTTCAAGTGCTAGTTGATGGTGATCGCTGCCTTGTAAGGTAATAAGTTTATAGAAATATATGTTTTAAACTTTATTCTTAATTATAGTGTTAATACCAATGATTGTAAGTATAATGATATTATTTTTTTATTCTATTTTTTTATACTTATAATAATTGTATTATGAATAATATCATCTAATATTTATATTGTTAATTATAATATTATATTGATAATTATAGCTATAATTGCTAATGTGTATATATATATATGTGTGTGTGTATATTTATTTATTTATTTGTTTTTTCCTTTATCTTGAAGTTTAGATATATTATATGTATTTCATCGATTAATATTATAGTAGATAATATTATGATATATATTATAGAGAACCATGATGTAGATAATAATGATTAAATCATATTTAATTATAATATTATCTATAATAATTATAGTTGTATTTAAATTGCAATTTCTTGACTTTGGAGTTTGATATTTATTTGTGTTCAGATATCTTTGGTGTTGCAGTTTCGGGGGACATGACATTTAATTAATCAAAAGTCAAGGGGCATGTAAATAATCATGACTATTGAAGGAAAAATATATTTAAGAGACACCAAACAAGGAAAAGGAAGGACCATATGAAAGAATACATCTTTTATTATTTGATTATTACTCCTTTGGAGCATGGAACTGCAGTTCATTTAACCTGAGGACGAAACCCCTCATGGCAGAAATTAAAGGGCAAAAACCCTTTTATTTTCCTTGCTGAGTTTTTGGACGAAAACCCCTAACTCAGGCATATTAAGAAATTATTTCCCAAAGGCATTAAACTGCTGTATACTTGAAGAAAATTGACAATACTACAGAAAATAATACATGATACAAGTCTGGGCAGATTTCGAGTATCCAAAGCAATTTAATAAATTCAATTTTGACAGTAATTATTAAATCAACAAGTTAAAAATCAGGAATTCTTATTAATAATCAATTGTGCAAGTTTATATTCTGTGTGCTAGGGTTTGAAACTAAAGGAATTAAAAACAGGACATTACATAAATGCAATGTGCTGAATTTGCAGTGACAATCCTCACCTTTTTAGCTTTTAAGGGGTTTTCTCATTTTCTTTCCTTAGGAAGTTAACCTTTTTTAGTTTTACTTTTTTGTTTTAAATTTTGTGCACTGAAAAATGAGAATGCCCCCTCCAAGTCCCTGCAATGTCACCTGGACCGTTGGGGATATGTGCCCATGGAACATTGATAATGATCAAATATCAATATTATTATTCAACAAAAGCCCTATATGTTTTAAGGAAAGTTTGGAATCTGAAATAGTAATAATACTGAACATAGATGATAGAAGACACTATTTAAATGAAGATATAGACACTTCAAAAATGGGGAGGGACATATCTCTGTCAATTTAATCAACTTTACTTCCACAGCCTCTATGTTCTATTCAACAAACACACAAAAAATGAGCTTTTTGTAAGCCTCAAAGGAAGTAACAGAGTTAATTAAGACCTGGAGTTATAAATAGATACTTAGGCACTGACATTGTCCTGTTAACAATGGGGAACTCCCAAGATGGTCAACCTGTTTGCGGCTTAGCAGCTCAAGTGGAAATCAGACAGAAGGGTGCTCAGTATCAAATTCTATTTAGTCATGCAAATCATGTGAGCTGTGCAAAGGATGATGAATATCTAATGTAACTATAGGACTCTTGTAAATTTGTAGGATACTTAAACATACAATGCCTGATTTTTGCAATGTACAGTTTGGGGCTTTGAGTGCGAGACAATGTGCATTCCACAATGATGTTTAATATCTTATTTATTCCTATATCTTTTGAATGTGCTATACATCAATATCAACAGCTCATGAGGTCGTACATTTGCCCAGAAAGTTGGGTTGTGTAATAACATAATATCTCATAAAAATCTCTGTTTTCAAGAAGTTCATATATCTTGAACTTAAACGTGAATTAAAGATTTTGCTTTATGTTTCTGATTTTAAGAGATTTGTTTTTTGAAGGACAAGAAAGCATATCTTCATATCCTCAGTGCTGAAGGTGACGAATGAAATGTTAGACATTAAAAACTTAGAAGCTCTACTATTTGGGCAGTACTGATTCTCGACAATATTAGTTCAAATTAAGCCTTGTCTTATTTGAGTGTGATCAACATACCTTGGCAGTATTGGGAACTCTCTTCTCTGTTGTTCTTTAGCAAAACGGTTGGTTCCACAACATGCTTCTTTACTCTCTGTAGTTTTTCTTTTCTTCTCAACCCTCAAGAACAGAGTGTAAAAATGAATGTTTTGAAAGAGGGCATTTGTTTTATGTGGATTGCTTGTCATTATAACATCTATGAAGCATGTCAACCATGACACCTGAAATTTCCAACAATTATTGGTCCAACCTAGGTGCCAATGAGGACATATAGGGGCATGCTTAATCATGAATCTTAAAACCTCAAGTGATGCTTGCATCATGAAGAATGATGTCCTCTAGCCATGTCCAGAATGATGCAAGCTGCTAGGATTCTTCCTTCCTTCAAGATGGGGTTAAAATTCAATCCAGGTAAGAGCCTTTTTACATACCTCCAGTGATAGATTGAGAGTTCTGTTGTGACCTAATCACACATCGCCCCACTGCAAATGGGGAACCCTCCTTTTTAGTCTTGGTGTTAGAGTCGGTTCTGGCATTAGCTTCAGTTTCTTTGAGTCTCTTTCAAGGCAGAGATGGGTTGGCACGTTCAAGGTCTAGGTTTGAGTTAGAACTTGTCAAGATTTGTGATGGCTGAGTAGGTCACATCAGTGCTCGGAGGGTCAAATGAAGTTTCTGATGCCACAGGAGTGCTCAAAAGGGCTGTTGTAGTAAAAACGATTGCTCAACGGGCGAATTAAGACAACCTTGCTTTTTCAGAAAAAAAGTTGCTTTTTTGCTTTTTCGAAAGTTCCATTTTTGGCATTTTGGGACCAATCGGGGATTTACTATTTTTAGAAATTTTGCTTTTTGCTTTTTTCTATTTTTAGTAATTTCTATTTTTAGAAAGTGCTAGGGTTAGGGTTTCAAAGGTAGCAAGGCAGCTATAAAGTTCGCCCCAAGCAAGAAGAAATCCTCTTCAAGACATAAAGTTCGCCCATGATGAAATCCAGTTGAAATTCACCCATGATGGAAAATCTAGTTGAATTCTTGAGAAATCCAGTTGCGAGGTAAAATCCACTTGAAATAAAATCCATCGAAGATGAAATCCACTTAAAATAACATGAAATCCAGTTGAAGTTCGCCCACCTCCAAGAGTGAAATCCAATTTGATGAGGCAAAATTCCAGTTGGTCGAATATGTTTAAAAGTGGAAATTCAACTCGAAGTGGATAAAATTGGCTAAGGCAAATGATGGAAAATCCAATTAAAACCTTAAGAATTCCATGTTGAAGTCTTCAAAATAAAAAATACCCCCTTAAAGTAAGAAATCTGCTTGAAATGATGAAAATTCCAGTTGGAGGGCGTATTTCCCAAGGAGAAACTCATAAAATTGACTAAGGCATGGAGTCTGCTTGGAGAAGGAAGGAAAATCTAGTTCCGAAGTCAAAAATTCCACATGAAGGTCGATTTTCCTAAGCAAGGTAAAATAAAAATAACTTAAGTTTTTATTATTATTCGAAAACTTCACAAGCAAGCAGAAAGGGCGCCTAAGGAAAAATCAAAAAAGAGGATAAGTTTTCTTTTTGTTTTTTTGTGATAAAGCAACCAATCATGAGTGAGGTCGAATTCTTTGAAAAAGGAAAGGTTTTGATTATAAAAGGAGGCGCTTGGAGAGTTTTTTTTATTATTCACAAGTTAAAGTTTCTCTCGGCAAGCTTCAGCACAGCCATAGGTGTCCTTCTTCAACTTTGCATGAGCTGCAAATCTGATCAATCTAGGCACAAGAGGTCAAATACTCTCTCAAAATTCTAGATTTCTCATGCTTATGCAGGATTATAAGCTGCGAATTTGGAGAAGAAAAAGAATTTAAATCTTGAGTTTGCAGATAAACTCCAGTTTTAGGCTCACAAATTCCAGTAAAATAATTTAATTTCTTTGAATTTTCTTGAAAAGACAAGGGTTGCTAATAGGAATTCATTTTTATTTGAATTTATTTTCTAATCTACCCTTGCAATCAAGTTCTGGAATTTTAAATCAATTAATTAAAGCGCCCCCAACTTTAAAATATTAAGTATAACGCCTTCTGTACAATTTATACACGTTTTTTAACTTCAAGCTTCATACAGGCGCTATGTCTACATCAAAGAATGTCAGAGGAGTAGTTAGAAAGAATCAAGTGAGGGAGGTTCTCAAAGGATTTAATCCAGAATCTCAACTATCATCCAAATGGAAGAAAGTTGCAGACACTAACTTCGAATAATTCAACATAATCTAGCACAAGAAAAGGATGTTTGGCACCTAGAATGAAATGCCTACGCCCATAGTAGCAAACATGATCAAATGCAGACTTCGCCAAGTGGCTGGTTTTCCACTTGCAGTTCAATGTAGTGAGCTGATAGTTGAATGCGCCAAAAGATATGATCCACAAGCATGATCCATCAAAGCATCTAATGGGATCACTTTGGCTTATTTTACTGAAGATTTAGTTAGAGAAGTGTTTGGCATTCCTCGTTGTCACAAAATGTTGAGCATAACTCAAGAGGAATCACAAGCGATGTTTGATCAAGCGAAGGAGGCTTGTATGGATATAGTCAACACTAATTGGGTCAAGGAACCAAAGAAGCATCGCTCTAAGTTACCCAAGAGGCTGATTTGCACTGATTTCAAAGAAGAGTATAGTGATATGATCCTTATGCTAAACAAAATTATGGGTACTCCTCAAGGGGTGTTCTTTGAAGTTTGGATGTTCTCATACGTGGAGGAAATTGTGTTGGGAATGGAAATGATAAATTGGGCTAAATTGATAAGTGACAATATTGATATTCAGCTGAGAAATCTAGAGAAAACCAAGACCTTCTACATGAGTTCCTACGTGGTGTACATCTTAGCCTGGTTTACAAAGTATAGAGGGTTAATCTGCAAATGAGAAGTAGAGCCTCAAAGTAACCAATTCAAGGCGTACGATTGTTACCCATAGCTACAATTGCACTATAAGGACAATTACAAAATAACCAATGATGTATTTCTCATGTACATCTCTCGGCTACTTCAAGGAGGAATCCATAAGAGGTTGTCCAGGGAGGCTATGACGTTGCTTGAAAAATTTATGGTTCATTCAATTTCCAACCTTCACATATTTGAGGATCCACGGATTTGCAGAAGCTCCATATAAACTCCCACGATACCCGATAGATAAGGTGGTTATGCTTGAAGTTGCAAGACAGTTGGTTCACTTGGATTCCGTCCAAAAGAAATAAAATAAGCAAGGAGTGCATTTTCCTATTGTGATTGGGAAGATGTTGGAAGTCTGCCCTTCATTGCAAGCAGCCAAGACAGCCAAATCAGAATTGCAATTTTATAAATTGGGTATGTATATACCAAGGTCAGATTTTGATCTATACTTGAGAGTTCACGGAAAGAAGTCACTTCATGTTATGCAAATAGAAGACTACTGGTCCAACTTAGTAGATGAATATGGAGTAAGAAAGAAGATGTCGTCTAGAATTCCAGTAGATCTTGTGAAGAAGTGTGACTTATTCCCTGTTCCTGACTAGGTGAAGGATAACGGAAAGTATGTACATCCCCAATTTGAACAAGAAAAGAATAAGCCCATCTTATTGCCGAATTGGACACAACCTGAGTTGGAAAATTTGAGTGTATTAATGAAGGATATTATAGCTAATTCCAGGGAGTGGGTAGATCACCAAATCAACAGATTGAGAAAAGAAGGCATCTCCCTTACCTACGCCAAACTAAGCAGTGAAGGAAGTCAGGGTGAAGCAGCTGAATTCAAAACAAGAGAGGAAGGTCTTAGTGAACTTCCAAGTTCAAGTAAAAGGAAAGTAGTGACTAAAGATCTTCAAGCAAAGGCAAAAGAGATAGCAAGTGAAGAGTCAGAGATTAAGAGGCAGTAAGGTAAGTGGGAGAGCACTTTTACTCAGTGCGTTGAAGCCTTAGATGTAATTGGAGTGCAACTGGATACTTTACCAAACATATCAATGGAGGAACTCGACCTATTGACGACCAGGTTTCTTGCGTTCACAACTAGAGATCAAGCAAAGGGGAATTGCATTTTGGATTCTTGCTTACTTGATTAGCTCGCAAGATGTCAATGTTCTCCATACTCCAAGTGGCTCATCTTCCTTGTGCCATGTGTCCAAGAAGTTAGTTATGCTTTTTAGGGTTAGGGTTTTTGGAAATAATCTTGGCCGTTGATCTCAAATCAATTTGGGTCGTTGCTTTGTAATTGGGGTGCCTATATAAACCCTTCTCATTTCATTTGTTAGCAGAGACTTGTGAAATTGTTGCTAAGAGCGCTATCAAAATAATGATTAGACTCATTGATGAGCATTTGTTAGTTTGAAAGCTTGCATGGTTTCATATTTCTTCAATAAAATAGATTTGTTTTTAGCAATTTTAAATGAATGAAGGATGATAGTGTTGTTAATGGTGAAATTAGTTCATACCCTTTTCAATTGAATGATTTTCAATTTGATGTGTAAGGTTAGTTTGAACTCTTAAATTACTAAACTCAAATTCTATTACTTATGTTGATTGTTTGAATTGATGATGGTCTTGAGTAATAGGATATCATTCGCAAACCCCTTTGAAGATTGCACCATCTTTGTCTAGTTGTTGTAGTCATTGTACTTGGCAAAGCAAAGATAGGTTTGAATTTCGCCATCCAACACTTGTCTCTTGAGTTCATAGAAATAGTTTAGAATTAGTCTAGTCTCTAAACCCTTATCCTTTTTTATTTTATTTTCAAAGTTAGCAGCAGTAGAATCTCAACACTCGTTGACAACAGTATCCATATTCCAAAGTGTTGAAAAGTTGTTGCAAGAATCTTAAAGGAAGAAGGATTGAACCAGTCAATTGAGCATAAGTCCCCCTTGAAATACCAGCAAAACACAGCAAACCAATTGAGACTATCCTATATGCACCAGGAACCTTGGAGTTTACTTTGTGATCACTTAGCTTAGCACATTGGAAACTTTGTTCAAGAGAGAGTAGGATATTCCATTGGGTATTTTATTCAAATGTTGGTTGAGGTCACAAAACCCGCATCAACAAGTTCCCCTTGAGATGCTTGACACCTTGGGAGAGAGCTAACTTAAGACCCTCTATGAGACTGACTGCCTCTGTTTGGTTGTTAGTATCAGTTCTTAGCTTGATTGTGAAAGCTTTTATACACGAGTGCAAAGAACACCTTAGAGTGCCATCTGACCTAGTAAGGCCAGGGGTTTCTACTTCTGTCTTTGTCATAGCTACTCTTGACCAGTCTGGGGTTGGGGGCTAATTACTGAAGTCCATCTCTTTTACTTGCCTTAGCACCTTTCTCATTTTTGGTTGTAGAATATACTAGTGCTGCCAATCAATGTTGAAAGAATATATAAAAGCCAGTAAATTGGCCGTTTTTCTTTGAGCCTTGGATGTCTTTTTTAACTAAAAAATATTTTATCTAGTTGCATGTATAGGATAGAAGTATCAATAAGGGTTTGATATCCAATACAGATGCAACAATGTTTTTAAGAAACCTTGGATGCGATGTAGCTGGGATATAACAAAAGTAACAATACCATAAAATGTATATGCAAAGCATTTGATATAAAAATAAAATGTTGAATATAAAGATTTCTCATCCAGAAAACCCTCAAAATATGAACCCAAAGATGAGTATTTGTGAGAGCAAAGTTGTTTTGTGATTGGTAAGTGCTTATTTTTTTCATTTCTTGAGTTGTTTCTTTTTCCTTTTTGATTTTTTGTTGTATCCAATGGTTACCTAGCTGTATCTAGGCTGCATCCAGAGTGTATCTGATGAGTATCATACCATATGCGTATTGGGGAGTGTGTATTTGGTAATATCCATGTAAGCATGATACATTTGGACATTGTCATATGGATCACAATCAGAATTATTTCCCACATGTAAGAGTAAGACTTGATTCTGCACTAAGAAAAATCTTTGCGGAACTCAGCAAAGATTTGGTTAAGTACAGACCTTAATTTCCATACTTAAGCTGACTATGAAATTTCAAGAGCAGTTCATAAATCAGCAAATAGTTAACTCTTAATTTTTCCAGGAGGATTGAGTTAATCTTGAGAGTACTAGACAACTTGAGAAGAGTATTTTAACTATTATTTTTTGATTATGCTTTTTATAAATGTATCTCAAATGTGCACCTCTTGTAATGGCAAGGGTGAGGTGCAAATGCACAAGAATCAATGTGTTTTCCCACATGGTACAGTTTATTTCAAGAGGGACAAAAATATTCCCAACTCTGTTTTCCTGTTAGGGGTCCACTTGATCAGCTGTATTCTTCTAAGAAGTTGCATGTGATGGGGAATAGAATCCACCATACCTTGGCAACTTTGCAATTAGGTTACATTCTTATTACGATATGAAATTTTGATCCACAAGGAATATGGCATGGAATTAATTGTTGAGTTTGCACCTATATTAGCTGTCTTTTTATGGAATACAGGGTTCTGATATTTTCTTAAACTGTTTGATGGCAATGGCAGGTGGAGCAAAGGAGAACAATCTGCAGCACTAAACACTGCAACAGACTTAACTTTGAAGGTGCCTAAGATTATTTATATTTACATGCATAGACATGGCTTCTGCTTTAGTGTCATTTTCACCGTAATGGCAATAATGCAATTTGAGCAGTCGAGGTGACACGATGCCTATGTTTTACAGTCAATATCCTTTGTCCGTTGTCTTTCTGAGATGAGCTTTGTTATTTGTAATGCCAACAGTGTCATCTGCATACAGTGTCATCTGCATAATTATCTATCCACTAAGACCTGCCATCTAGTCATCATAACCATAAAAAATTTCTGTGCAGGAGCTTGTTGACTGGAATCACAAATACAAGGAAAAGTTTGGGTTCGTTTTTCTGATCTGTGCCTCTGGAAGAAGCACTCCTGAAATATTGGATGCTTTGAAGGTTTGGTTCTAAACTTGAATTATTTTCTCAAGTTGAGCATGTGTGGTTTGATACCTGATCTGTTATATTCTACTCTCTATGTCTCGAGCAGTATTACTTCTGTAGTTAGAGTATTCTTCATTTGATTCAATTATGAAAGTGAATGAGATTGAGTATATCAAGATGTCCGCAATCCTTTGTTCTGACCTTTGGATCAATTTAAACCAAATTAGCATTACAGTTACATGGAATTGACATGGCAAACTGAAAGTATAAATGGAATTCAATTCCATGGGTTTAAAACAGGAAAAATACAGCAAATTAAAAAAAATTTAAAATATTCAGAAATGAAAAACAGGATTTTATAAGCAAAAATCAGAGGAGTCTTTGAAAAAAAGGGATAACCCATTAGTTGTTCAATAACCTGCAATTTAAATGTGAGTTATTGAATAAACCGTAGGTTCTTTCTAGTTTTTCTGGGTTTAGCTTGCATGCTGGTTTGATTTGTCACGACTTGGGTACTAACCTGGTAAATATATTCTTTTCCTGTTTTATGCTACTATGCTTTAGACTAGTACTTTGGGTGGGGGTTCTGCAAAACATTGCTAATTGCCCGAGATTAGATATATGAAATGCTTGGGAATCCCAGAATACTACTTTTTAAATTAACTATGTTACCCCTTTTCTTGTTGCCAAAATATATTTCTTTTGACGATGTCGCATTTTGGTGTTTCTAGGGTAAAAGTTTGTTTTTTTATCCAAGTTTTCTCTTTAGAAAAATTGAAATCAGTGTGTGTGTTCCATGTCCCTGGGGCATTTAGCCTGTTTCTGAGAACGGGGATGTCTTGGGAGCAGTGGGATGGGGATGAAACATCCCCCACTACCCTCCTAGGCAGCACCCCCATAGGTGCTAGTCCCTAGGATGGCTTTATAGATGTAGGGTCATCATGCCATACCCAAGGCAGCTGAGAGACGTTTAGACATTCCTTGATTGTCTTAGGGATGGCAAGATGTTCCCCACATCATTAAAAAAAGTCTTTGCATTAAAAAAAGTAGAAAATTAAAAAATAAACATAAAACCCTGTAATATATGAAAAGGGGAATGTCCTTAAGTTTAATGCCTAAACCTAGGGTCAATTATCTCCCCTTTTCAAAACTACATTAGAATGCAAATCAACAAGGTGAATAGATTGACTTTCAACCATAAAGGTGAGCCATTCAGACTTGGATCTGCATTCTTGAGGCCTTGAAAATGGACTGGAAATGATTTGCTATGATTAACCTAATTAGACTATATGCCTTAATATGAAAAATGCAAAATCTCGATTTTGTACAGATTGAAATAGAAACCTACAAGCATATCTGGAAAGTGCAGAGGGTTGTGTACCTGTCTCCAAAAGTTAGATCTAAGTGTTGTAGCAGGATTGGATTGCCCCTGGGGGAATGGGTCTTTGTAGGGTACTTTTGCTTTGTTTTCGGGGTGCTCTAAGGACAAATTCGAGCTTCTGATATATAGTTGCAAAATTGTTGGAATGTTGTTGGATAAATCTGTAATTGAGATTCCATGGCTTGACAAGATGTTGGGCTTCAAATGCAACAACGAATAAGTTGTCTTCATACTTCCTTCAATCCTCTTCAACCCTAAAATCTGCACATTCAAAGAGAGAAGAAATGTCGTGTTACATCCCCTCTGACTTAAACTCGGTTATGACAATGGAATTATGATCGTTATGTTAGTTGCAAATAACTGCTTTCATGTGATTATGACATTGAGAATGCTATAGTTGTTCTTTTTATCGTAACTGTAATGTTAACGAACCTTTTATTTTGCAAGTGAATTTATTGTTCACGTGAAGTTGAATGTGATCATGAGATTATATTTAAATATATATAGAAATATATTTATAAATGTTGAGAACAATCTAACCACAATCCTTGTCAGTGGATGCAGGATTGCCGACCCCACGAGAGAAAAGGGAAATATTGTCAGGGAGAGGACGTGGTTAACAATGGATCAATTTTATCATCAACCTTGAGTTGGTGTAAGATAGTGTATCAAAATCATAACTTGGCCTTAAGGAATTTAATATAATTATAATTAAACAAGTCAAATAATAATTTAATGATCTCCTTTTTGAAGATTGAGCAAACTAATTCTTAAATTATATCTTGAGAAATTATAAGGGTTATAAAATATTAAATTAACTATAATAATTAAAATCCTTAAGCCATTGAATTAAATATTAAACTTGAGTTAGGCTAAAAATCGAAAATTAAATAACTTAATGCTAGAAGTTGTCGGGGAGTAATGGAGAAACTTCCCCGCGAATTTCCCATCGAATCTTGGAAGAAAACGGCCAAGACGGAAGTCATGCAGCCACAGGCTCCAAAATGATCTTGTCTCGAAGGGATTTTTTAATATCATCGAAGGCTGGCAGTTTCTTCTTTACACACACACACACACACCCGTGCACTTAATATTTCCGTTTCCAGCTTGGCTATCGTTTTCATTGAGCTCTTTACTTCATTCTCGGGGAATTTGGTCTTGGCACCTTACTTGTATCTGCTAATTTTTGGTGTCGCTTCCATTTATTCTTTTCATCACCCATTTTCAGAATTGGAAATCCTCTTGAGGATGATTCATTTCTTTATGCTGTTCGTTTTGGACTCTCACATTCTTTACGGGGGTCTTTGGATTCATCTCTTTTGGGAAGTTTTTCGTTTTCTACTGGGAAAAACGTAATGAATGCTTCAAGGGTAACGGCGTCTGGTTGCATCATACACAATGTTTGACTTGCTTCATTATCATTCATTCTTCAGTCGCAGCTCAGCTTCCTATCAGTTGCGGGAGACATTCTCTATCACTGTCTCTTCCCCATTCTTGATTGCCGTCACCAGTAGCTTTCATTTTAAATGATTCTCTGTTGAAGCTGCATAAAGTGGAGTCTGGTAAATAATTCTCTAGGAAAGTGCGATATTTAAATCTTGAAATCACGGCTTTGTCTCTCTTGTCCGAAAGATCGGTGGCATCATAGCTTGTCGCATTCTGCAAAGGGAAGAGGTTGGACCTTTCATGTTCGTGTCTTCTTACTTAGGCATGTAACGTATTAAGTCTTCAGTGTTATTTGTTTTAATGAATCCTCTTTTTGATCTATCGGCTTCTTGGATCATGTTTTATATTTTGGCCCGTTGTTGGATTGAATTCGTATTGAGGGTTTTCTTAGCCGGGATAGTGTATATACGTTTTTCCTAGCCTCCAATGCTGAACATAGTGTTTACGAGCTTTGTAGAAGGGAAATTTTGGTTGCGCCTCATAATCTCAGTTTTCATCTCTGTAACTTGGTAATTGGAAACTTCACCAATTTAAAGCTTATGCTGTAGGTTCGGACATCTCTCTCTGATTGTGTTTTTAGTCTGAGTATGACTGGAACTGTAAGTCACTTGTAGAGTGAAATTAAGTGTATATTAAGTCCTGATGAATCTCTTGATTCGATTCTTGCCTATTTCCAAACTTATTCGTTGGAAGATTTTCCTTGATATATCTTGGGTACTTGTTGCCTTGTATTGGAGTTCCTCATCAGTCTTTACTCTGACTTGAACTTGAGTCCATGACCGCATCTTCCCTCTGGGGCCTAACCAGCTAATGATCTTGCCATAATATTCTTCCTCTCTGTTTGAAATTCTGAATCAAAACTATGTCTCTCCTTTACACTTGAGACCGTTAACCAAACGAAACCTTTTATAAGGACAAGTCTCTTTCCTTTCTTTAAGAGTTAAGTTAACCGAAAGACTTTAAGGATGTGATTAGTCAATAAGCCAAGATTCTCCTAATATGCTTAATATAAATTGTTGAACCATGATTCTAGAAGAAATGATATTTTTTTTTAATCAAGTTATGGTTATATGAATAAATTCATCCCAGCCGTGTTCATCTCAGGACTTACCTTGCTAAAGGACTTAGGATAACTCCCTCTTAGCAAACTTCAATTTGTCCGCTCTCCTTGTTTGTAAAGCAGATTGCTACCAAAGAAGTGAAAGATAAGAGTTCAATCTCTCTCTCTCAAAGGAGTTTAAGAAAACAGTGTGTTGATGCGTGTTTTGTGACACACCCAACACTTTAGAATAAAAGAATGCCCAAAGGCAGCTCTATCCTCTCTTGAAAAATTACCTCTTATGCTAAGATTGCTAGAAAGGTCATACGGTAATTCCAATGTTCTAGTTTGGGGGATGGACAAGCTCAATAGGTTATGTGATATGCTGGTTTCACAAAGGGACCCTTGGATAGTAAGTTACTCAAAGTAGGGATTTGGATTGATGTAACGTTGAATGCTCTTATGTTTTGGATTTTCAGTTTAAAAAAAAATAAAATAAAAAAGGGGATGAGGGTAAAGGAACTAGATTTATGCAGAACTAATCCTATGAACTTCGGAGACAAATGCTGGATAATGGAATTTAAACCAATCTTTGCTTCGCCAAGCACGGCACTACAACTAGACAAAGACGGTGCAATCTTCAAGGGTTTACGAAAGATATCCTATTACACTATATCACCATCAATTCGACCAATGCATATAGATAATAGAACTCAAATTAAGCAATTTTAATGTTCAGACTAACCTTACACATCAAATTGAAAATCATCCAATTGAAAAAGGTATGAACTAATTCCACTATTTCCAACACTATCAATCTTTCATTCATCTAAAATACTTGAAAACAAATTTACTCTATTTTGAAGAAATCAATGAAACCATGCGGGCTCATAGAAATAATAAATGCTCAACTCTGAATCCACTTATTATTTAAACAGCAATATTGCAACAATCTCATCAGTCTCTCCCTGAATAAATGAAATGAATGGGGTTTATATAGGCACCCCAATTACAAAGCAATGGCCAAGATTAAATTTGAAATCAACGGCCAAGATCAAATTTGATAAACCCTAACCCTAAAAGCATAACAAACTCAAAGACACATGGCACAAGCAGAACACGCCATTTGGAGCATGGAAAATGGTGACACCTTGCACTTCATTCGAGCAAGTGGGAATCCAGAATGCAATTCCCTTTGGATCGCTCCCTAGCTGCAAATGCAAGAAATTTGGCTAACACAGAATCAAGTTCCTCCATTGAGATATTCGGCACAGAATCCAGTTGCATTCCAATCACGTCCAAGGTCTCCAGGCACTGAGTGAAAGTTCCTTCCCATCTAGCCTCCTGCTTCTGAAAGTTCTCCATGAAGGTCAAAAGGGAAGACATATCATCAAGCTGATTCTCTGTAATAACCTGCACTTCCTTGAAGTAAATGCTCATCACACTTTTCTTCAATCCTTCTAAGTCTAAGCCATTCGTATCATGATGTTCTTGTCCTGTTAATCCTTCAAGAGAAGTGAGGATTTTGAACTGAATTTTCTCAATCGTGCTCCGTATAGCAGTACATTCTTCCTTTATTCCATCATATGTCTTCTTTTTGGCCAATAAGGAATAATACCACCTGCTGAAATCATACGAGGCTCCTTCTTCGACAACACCTTCCTAGATCAATATATGCATGGAAACTTCTTTTAGAACCCTCAAACGAGGTATCACTTTGTCCTGTGTGTACTAGAAATCTTCCCAATGGTCTTCAACTTGACTCACTTCAGTTATCAGCAATGCAGATCTGTCATAAGTTTGGGCGCACTTCTCCAAGAATTGCTCCATTTGTTTTGAAATATTGCTCACCTAATTCTTGGTAGCTTGACTCGTGATCCTCATAGCCTCAAGGACATCAACGGACTCTGGAGTAAGAGATGATGATGGAATAAAGGCTGCATTTTCTTGGTGCAAAGGGGCTGTTAGCTGCTGAATAAACTCTATCAGCCTTAGATTTTCTAACTCCAACCTTTCTTTCTTCTCTTCTGTTTTATCGAACTTTTCCCTGATGGCTTTGGAAGTGTCCGCCAACTCATGGAAATCCTGATCTATTGTCGTTGGCCCAATGTCCAATGTTGTAACTTCGTAATCCATAGGAGCAATCTGATCTCTTGGCTTACCAATCTTCGGGACTGCCACCTGTAAGATCCTGGATCCTGTATCGTTCCTGGTGATCTGAGAATACTTTTTAGGCTTTTTCGGCGTTTTAGCCTTGCCAATTCTTTCTAGGAAGTTCTATATGCCCTCAACTGGTTGAACTTCATCCAGTGGTCTGGACTTCTTCTTCAAACTTTCAGTTAGCCAATCCGGGATTGTGGATAATTCCATCCCATCTTCTAACTGAACATCATCATTAATTCCTTTAAGAGCAGAAATTACCTCATCTCCTAGTTCTTCATTGTCCTCAAGGATCTCAGTATCTCCTGCACCTTCAATCATCAAAGTATCATCTCCTTCTAAACACTCTGTGGAGGCTTGATTTTGGAGAGAATCCACCTGTTCTAACTCTTGAAACTGAATTTCTTGCTCATAGCTCGGCTCGATATCAACAATGGATACATTTTCAATTACTCTAACTGACAAAGTCCTTGAAGATGAGGGATTTTCAGTCACCTTCTGCTTCTTACTTTCCAATTCCTCATTAGCTGATTCCCTTTCCTCTATGTGAAGGTTTCCACTTACTACTTTCCTCTTGCTGGGATACGAAAGTTCATCAAGACTTTCGCCAATTGCTTCACCCTGACTATCCTTATTGCATAATGTGGCGTAAGTAAGAGAAATTCCTTCCTTCCTCAACTTGCTGATCTGACCATCAACCCATTCCCTTAAGTAAGCAAAAATGTCCTTCATCAATGTGTTTAAATCGGTCAACTCAGGTTGTGTCCAGTTAGGCAATAAAATAGGCTTATCTTTTTCTTGTTCAAATTGAGGATGAATGTAGTCCCCGTTGTCCTTCACTTGTTCAGGTATAGGGAACAAGTCACATCTTTTTATAAGCTCAACTGGAATTCTGGACCAAATCTTCTTCCTGACTCCATATTCATCCATCAGGTTAGACCAGTAATCTTCGATCTGCATAACATGAAGGGATTTCTTCCCGTGCATTCTCAGGTAAGGATCATAATCGGACCTTGGATTATAGGTGCTGAATTTGTAAAATTGCAACTCTACCCCTGCTGTTTTGGCTGATTGTAATGAAGGACAGACTTCTAGCATTTTTCCAATTGCAACTGGAAAATCCACTCCTTGTTTGTTCTTCTTCGCCTGAAGGGAGTCTACACATGCTAGTTGCCTTGCAACTTCAAGCATAACAATTTTGTCTGTTGGGTATCGAGGAAGCCTGTACGGAGCATCCGAGAATCCATGAATTCTTATATAAGTAAATGTCGGAAACTGGATAAACCAAGACCCGAACTTGTCAAGCATTACCATAGCTTCTTTAGATAGCCTCCTCTGCACTGTTCCTTGAAGAACTCGCGTGATATACATAAGGAAGGCGTCATTTGTTATCTTGAAATTGTCCCTGTAATGTAGCTGGAGCTGCGGGTAACAATCATATGATTTGAGTTG
Organism: Sequoia sempervirens; assembly: GCA_007258455.2. Classification (NCBI taxonomy): domain Eukaryota; kingdom Viridiplantae; phylum Streptophyta; class Pinopsida; order Cupressales; family Cupressaceae; genus Sequoia; species Sequoia sempervirens. The sequence goes on from VDFB02077716.1 coordinate 29,622, forward strand.
ATCTTTCCGAAGTCCCACTTCGCCTTTACAAATCAGTCCTCTGTACTTAGTGAACCGTGCCAAAATGTAAACCACATAAGAACTCATGTAGAAGGTTTTAGTTTTTTCAAGGTTTCTCAACTGGAAATCGATGTTATCACTTATTAACTTAGCCCAATTTATAGCCTCCATTCCCAATACGATTTCCTCCACGTATGAAAACATCCATACTTCAAAGAAGGCTCCTTGAGAAGTTCCCATAACTCTGTTCAGCATATGAATCATATCACTGTATTCTATCTTAAAATCTGCGCAAATTAGTCTCTTTGGCAACTTGGAGCGATGTCTTTTGGGTTCTTTAATCCAGTTGGAATTGATGATGTCCATACAGGATTCCTTGGCTTGATCGAACATGGCCTGTGATTCTTGCTGAGTCCTGTTCAACATTTTCCGGCGATGGGGAATACCAAATACTTCCCTGACTGAATCCTCTGTGAAATAGGCCAAGGTGATTCCATTGGGCGTTTTAATTGATCTTGTTTGAGGATTGTACCTTCTGGCGCACTCAACCATTAACTCACTGCACTGAACTGCAGGCGGAAATCCTGCTGCTTGATGAAGTCCAGACTTAACAATATTTGAGGCGATAGGTGTAGGCATTTCGTTTTCTGTGCCAAACATCCTTCTCTTGTGCTGAATCGCATTAAATTGTTCAAAGTTTGTATCTGCCACTTTCTTCCACTTCGAGGATAACTGGGATTCCAGATAAAATTCCTTCAGGACTTCCTTGACTTGAGCTTTCCTGACTCCACCTCCCACATTCTTTGGAGAAGACATTGCGCCTGTAAGAAACTCGAAGTTAGAGAATTTTTAAATAAATTTGCAAAAAGGCGATTTCTTGGCTGGAGGAAAGTTAAAAAATAATTAAAAATCCAGAACTTGATTAAAGGCTGCATAAAGAATAAATTCTTAAGTGAAATTGATCCGCCTTCATTATTTTCAAAAAGCATTCATGGAATTTTAAATAATCTTTTGGATTTTTAAAGGTTTATACTGAAATTTTCTCCAATCTTTAATGAAAAATCCAATTCCCTTCTCAAAATCGCCAAAGATAACCTGCAGTTGTTTGAAGAAAATCCGGAAAGGAAGAGAAAAAAATCCAATTCAATGTTCTAGAACTCAAGAAAAATCCACTTGCAGCTGAAAAAGACGTCTTTTCTTGGGAGAGCTTTGCCTGTGAAGAAAGTTCGACTTTTGCAAATAATGAAAAATGAGCTCACAAGTTATCTTTTATAATAAATACCTTCCCAAATTGATTTAGGTCGACTTCTTCTTCTCATTGGTTGTATTTTGCTTTAAAACGAAAAAGCAATCTTACCCTGATCTTTGACTTTTCAAACAAGGCGTCCCTTTTGGCTTGATAATTAAGTTTTAAAATAAAACTTAAGTTTTCTTTCATCTTTTCTGCCTTTAGCAAAATTCGACCTTCAACTGGACTTCTTGACTTTTCAACTGGAATTTTGACTTCTCAAAGTGACTTTGCCTTAGAAAAATTTCGATTCCTCCTTGAGAAAATTCGACTTCCAACTGGATTTTTCACTTCCCAACTGGAATTGCACTTTGACTCAATTTCCTAAAGTCCAGTTCAATAATTTTTTATGCCTTAGTCGATTTTCACTTTGTCCAACTGGAATTTCGAACTTTCCAACTGGATTTTCTTGAGGAATGCGAATTTTCCCAAATGGATGAATTTTACTTGGATTTTCCCTTTAATCAATGGATTTTCCAACTGGATTTTTCAAGTTTCAACTGGATTTTCTCATGGGCGTACCTCTTCCAGACTTAGGCGAATTTCACCATGATCTACTTGCTTTTTACTTGATTTTTCAGTGATTTTCTCATGAAGGCACGATTTTGTCCAGTTGATTTTTTGACTTTGCATGCACCTTTTCTCTGCTTTTCTCATCTTGCATGCGCCTTTTTTCACCTTGCATGCGCTTTTTCTCTGCTTTTCTCATGATTTTTCGATCTTTGCTTGATTTTTGCTCGCTTTTAGTTCCAAAAATGGAAACTTTTGACTCAAATGCCAGTGACACCTAGCACTTTCTAAAAATAGAAACTTACTAAAAATAGAAAAAAGCAAAAAAGCAACTTTCTAAAAATAGTAAATTCCAGATTGGGCCAGAAATGCCAAAAACGAAAAAAGCAAAAAAGCAGAATCCCTAAAAAATAGGAAGTGTCAGAATTGAGCGAAAGCACAGGCGATCCTCGTCTGCAGGGCCTTCTAAGCACTCCCATGACGTTTACGTTCAGTTTCGGGCTCAAACTCCCAACTTGGCTCGGATGATGACTCCAGACCTTGACATGAAATTCCCAAACATCAGAGACTATGAAATTGCTACTCAACGCTAAACCCTAAGAGCAAACCAGCGAGGGTCCCCGTTTGCAATGGGGCGATGTGTGAAAAAGGTCACAACACAGTGCAATCTTAAGAAAAGACCCTTAAACAAGTCATTGTGATGTCAAATCCTATGGTTAAGATTTAACCAAGAACCAAGAAAAGAAAGATAACCAAACCAGATGTGAAAAATTATAAATTTGGTCCGAGAATTACCATGTCGAGCAAGGGTGAGAGTGTTGACAGCACAGGAGTGCTAGAGATGTCAGCACAGGAGTGCTAGTAATATTTAAAAATCCTTGGCCAAGGTATGATGCCAGTTAGGCATTGGTCAGCTATCATGAACCAGATATGCTTCTGGTCAGAATGATCCTTCTGGTTAGGGGGTACCTACAGAGGAGGGATCGACCAGTGGTATAGGTTCATGACACTAGGCTCAGAAAGGCATGATGATAATTTGATCCATGTTGATTACCCTTGTGAAGGGCGGGTTCTTCAGTTGAAGAAACTCGGGAGACCAATAGGTCTTGGTTGGGCGGTAAAGCCCCTGACGATAATTCTCTTTCCCCCATTGATAAAGAAGCCTAGGTATAACAGAATGAAGATGATGTCAGTTGTATTTCTTCCTCACTTGTAAATCCAGGTACATGTAATGCTATTTAAAGCTTACTTTCATTTATGCAATGAATGAAATTCTTTTATGTTAAATGTACGTTGTAAGAATCTGTAGTTAATTAGTTAGACAGTTACTTGAATCATTCAGCTGAAATGAAAGATCCAAAATTAGTTAATGAATAAAGAGAAGTTATTTCTTTTCCTCAGTTCATAAATTGGTTAAATGGGAACCCTAGTTTGACAGTTATAGTTTGATCATCCGTGAGACGGTTGTTGGAAACAATTAGATGTACTTTTCAGCTGAAACTGAAAACTTAGAAGTTAGTTGAAAAATTTAAAATGAACAGTTGAACCGATTTGGAAACCCTAGAATGAAAACAAGTTAGTTGTTCTTCAGCTGAAACTGGTAGTTGGTTACATATTAAAACTGTAGATCAAGTTGGGTGTTACATGTCGGGCCATTTTAGGGGCTTGCCTTGGTCAAACCTTGTAATGTCCTCTTCTCAACACTAGTCCTTTTTTGAGACCGTTAGCTTATTTCGGAGGCCCGTAGGCTAGTTAGAGGTTGTTTTAGTGTTTTCCTATTTTCTTGGAGGTATCTTTCTAGTTTTTTAGGGGTTGGTTACAGGAGTTTGCCAATATGTTTTCTTGGTCTTTCTGGGTTTTTAGAGAGCTTTGGTGGGCAGTTACATGCATTTTGATCAATGCCTGTTTCTGGACTTACTATTTTTAGTAAGTTACGATGGCTACCTAGAATGTGCTCAAATGGTGTTTGGAGTCACTATTTATAGCAGTATGCTATTTATAGTAAGTGCTATTTCTGGCAATGTGGTTTGACAACAATTCGACACTTAGTTATTATTTCTAGCAGTGTGGTAGTGCAGTTTTGGCATTGGCTTCTCCAATGTTCTTGGAGTTCAAAAATGGATAGGGGAATAACTTAAGTAGTGTTATATTTTAATGTTGTTTTTTGGATCCCACACCTAGGACACATGACTTAAGTTGTTTTAAAAGATGGACTCGTGAGTTGGTTTTCCCATTTGGAGACATTGCAAATTTAAATGATAATTTGATTCTTGATAAAGTGGATGCCTAGGTTGACAAGTCAAAAGGTTTTTTAAATGAATATTATATTGCCCCAGGAAGTTGGTGTCCCTTTTTGGAGGGAATTTGGATTTTGAACTTCTGGGTCTTGGGCTTATAAATAAGTCTCTCTCCCTCTCATTTTGGTTATGCAATTTTATGATAACGAAGTGTTGCCAGATTGCCTTCAAACTCTTGGGATTTGGAGGACGATACCCGTCCAAGCTTACTTCAGTTTCGAGTTTGCAAGATAACTCCTAGCTGAACAATGGATGCATCTTCATTTAGAGGATTGCAGTTGAGCGGAAACGGTGATGGCTTCCTTTATGCTTACTGTTCTTGTTGGTTTTGATGTGTTCTAGCTCATTTTGGTGTGGGTGTGTGTTAGTTTGCTTCTAGGAGATCATTTTGGAGTGTTTTTATCAGTTCTCATGTTGCTGGTTTGTGAAGGGCTGATGTATGTTTTTGCTCATATTGAATTGGAGAGACTAGTTATTTTTGTGGGTACTGATTATGTGGATTCCTAGTGCTTGGGCGATCCCTTGGTTGAGTTTTGGTGATTTTTAGTAGAGGTTTGAATTTTTGAGACAAGGTCGACCTTTGTAGGGAGGCCGTACCATTGCCAATGGTGCCTTGGGATTCATTCCCGAGTCTTGTTGCCAGTTTCAGGGTGTTTATCAATTGGAGTTTGGATGCCTAGGCTTGCTTCCTCCTTTGCAACAAATTTGGGGTCATTCCATTGAGCAGTTGGAGAGATATGAGCATTTGATGGGGTGCTAGTTGGTGTATCAAGTTCGCTGTCCAGAAAATCAGATTGCTGTCATAACATATCAGACCTGATATATCCTTGGTACTTGCTTGTTTTATGATGCCTAATTGATTCCATGTTGTAGGAATTGATTTATATTGTAATAGGCTTTCATTTTGAGTACTACTTATTGTTTTATCGTGTACCTGAAGATCATTGAAACACTGATATGGTAGTACCAATCAACTATTTTACATTCAGTTATTTGTACTACACTCCCGCTGAATAAGTGGTTGAGTTTTCTTTACTTTTTGGTTGTCCATTGAATAGTGGAAGTGGCTGGCTATGTTGCCAAGTACTTTTTTGCTTTACTTTTCTGTAGTTCACTGAAAAGTGGAAGTGGCTGGCTATGTTGCCAAGTACTTTTTTGCTTTACTTTTCTGTAGCTCGCTAAAAAGTGGAAGTGGCTAGCTTTGCCGCCAAGTATTTTACTTTCTCTATTGGTTGGCTTGCCGCCAATAGCTTATTTGTTACTTTCAACATTGATATTATATTTAGACCCCCTTACACTATATGCTCTCACCTTGCCCACTCCAGGATTTGGGTGATCAGAAAGTGAAGGGTTGCTTCCAGTTTGCTTATCATTACATTTGGGCTAACGCTAACGGGTGCAAGTTGTGTTTTATTTGGGGACAAAACTAAGGGGGTATTTTACAAACCCCGTGTTAGTGTTTCCACTTCCACAATGACAATGTCAATGATAAATGATAATAGATAAGAAGGAATGATGAAATCACAAAGTGTTGCAACTCACCACCCTTCAATGGCTTCCTTGAAGGATTGAAGTCATACACATTGTTAATGATAAACAGCTTCGAGATTCTATTCCAGCGAAATAAATTAAATGATAGCCTTAAGGCTATTTAATTTATATGACTCAAACTTATTAAAGAGATAAAGACTTGTCCTCATCCAAGGCCGACTTCCTATACAATGGCGCGATTTCATATGAGGACGACTTACTTGATTGGTCACATTTATTAAGAGACATATATTCTGTGCTTAGCCGACTTGCATCATAAAAGGAGGTGTCTCTTGGATTTGTATATATAGGAGTTCTATTTCTCATTTGAAAATCATCAAGCAAGTTCGATATTATATTCTTCTATTAAGAGTGCAAATTCCTTATAGAGCAGATTACGAATTCAGTCAAGGGCAGGGATAGTTATTAAAGAAGTGCAGATTGTTATCTGCTATTGCATCTTGTTATGTGCTAAAGGTTGGCCTTGTTATTGGCCTCATTGTAAAGAGGATTGTTGCCTCTATTTATATATATAAGAGAGATATGGGCATTTGATGGGGTGCTAGTTGGTGTATCAAGTTCGCTGTCCAGAAAATCAGATTGCTGTCATAACATATCAGACCTGATATATCCTTGGTACTTGCTTGTTTTATGATGCCTAATTGATTCCATGTTGTAGGAATTGATTTATATTGTAATAGGCTTTCATTTTGAGTACTACTTATTGTTTTATCATGTACCTGAAGATCATTGAAACACTGATATGGTAGTACCAATCAGCTATTTTACATTCAGTTATTTGTACTACACTCCCGCTGAATAAGTGGTTGAGTTTTCTTTACTTTTTGGTTGTCCATTGAATAGTGGAAGTGGCTGGCTATGTTGCCAAGTACTTTTTTGCTTTACTTTTCTGTAGTTCATTGAAAAGTGGAAGTGGCTGGCTATGTTGCCAAGTACTTTTTTGCTTTACTTTTCTGTAGCTCACTGAAAAGTGGAAGTGGCTAGCTTTGCCGCCAAGTATTTTACTTTCTCTATTGGTTGGCTTGCCGCCAATAGCTTATTTGTTACTTTCAACATTGATATTATATTTAGACCCCCTTACACTATATGCTCTCACCTTGCCCACTCCAGGATTTGGGTGATCAGAAAGTGAAGGGTTGCTTCCAGTTTGCTTATCATTACATTTGGGCTAACGCTAACGGGTGCAAGTTGTGTTTTATTTGGGGACAAAACTAAGGGGGTATTTTACAAACCCCGTGTTAGTGTTTCCACTTCCACAATGACAATGTCAATGATAAATGATAATAGATAAGAAGGAATGATGAAATCACAAAGTGTTGCAACTCACCACCCTTCAATGGCTTCCTTGAAGGATTGAAGTCATACACATTGTTAATGATAAACAGCTTCGAGATTCTATTCCAGCGAAATAAATTAAATGATAGCCTTAAGGCTATTTAATTTATATGACTCAAACTTATTAAAGAGATAAAGACTCCTCCTCATCCAAGGCCGACTTCCTATACAATGGCGCGATTTCATATGAGGACGACTTACTTGATTGGTCACATTTATTAAGAGACATATATTCTGTGCTTAGCCGACTTGCATCATAAAAGGAGGTGTCTCTTGGGTTTGTATATATAGGAGTTCTATTTCTCATTTGAAAATCATCAAGCAAGTTCGATATTATATTCTTCTATTAAGAGTGCGAATTCCTTATAGAGCAGATTGCGAATTCAGTCAAGGGCAGAGATAGTTATTAAAGAAGTGCAGATTGTTATCTGCTATTGCATCTTGTTATGTGCTGAAGGTTGGCCTTGTTATTGGCCTCATTGTAAAGAGGATTGTTGCCTCTATTTATATATATAAGAGAGATCTTTGTTGCTGGGTTTTTCTCCCTCAAGAGGAGGGTTTTCCCAGGGTATCTGCTGTGTTATTGTGTCTGATTTTGAATTAATTTTCTGTGCATTAATCTGTTCATTAAAATTTATATGGTATCAGAGCGGGTTTGAGAGGATCGTGATCAAATTATTGCTAATCAACAATACCAGCCGAGCACTTGCACTGAAGCATCAATTACATCATGTGAAGATGGCAGAAGAAGAATTTGTCATCACGTACTTCATGAAGATTTCCGAATTGAGAGATCAGCTCTCTACCATTGGTCATATTATTGATGACAAGGATTTGACCATGTTGGCTCTTAATGGTCTTCCTTCATCTTGGGATTCTTACATTCAAGGAATCAATGCGAGATCGAAACTTCCCAAGGTTGATCATTTGAGGGCGGACTGTATTCAAGAAGAGTCTAGGTTGGCTGCAAGAGGTATTGGTCAAAGCTCTACAAATGAAGATATTCATGTTCTTTCCGCTCAATCATCGGAGAAGAAAGGAAAAAGAGGAAAGAAAGGATATTTCAAGAGGAATAGAGATAAAGGATCTGATGGTGCTCCCTCATTCAAGAAGAAGTGGGACCTCTCCAAAGTGCAATGTTTTCGTTGTGACAAGTTTGGTCACTATGCAAAGGATTGCCCCACCAGGCCTAATCAACATGCTTCATTTGCGGATGTGGATGAGATCTCCCCTCAGAGGGATTCTAGGGAATTTCTATTCTAAGTCATGGGCCTGTGCTCAAGCCATGAAGGTTGTGTGCTGATCTGTGTGCATGAGCAGCGTATCTTATTGTGTCCAATATTTGCATCTATCAAGAGATAAGTATTCATTGTTTGCTGAGTTATTCCATTTATTTGGATCTTGTGTGATTAGTATAGAGATTGTAATTTCTCTTGAATTGTGCTCTCTAGCATAAAGATCCTTTGAAGATTTCAAATTATTTATTTTGAGTTGTTTCATGCTAATTATGTAGATCTCTGAGTGTGACTTTGAGATGAAAAAGAGAATTGCATTTTTTCGTTGTGATAGGTTGATCACATCGATATCATTCTCTAATGCATGAACTGTGTTAGAGCCTTGACTCTTGGAGAGAGTTGGTTCTACTTGCTAACCGCATAATGCATTCAAGAAATCCGTAGTTGTGCAGATTGTTTTTGTTGTACTGAGTTTGGCACTCTCGAGAGGAGTAAAAGATGGAAGGAAGAGTTATATCAAAATTATATAAAGATAAGTTTCTTTAGCCCTTCATTCGGATCTTTTGATATATTTCTCTTTAGGCTGATTTATTTATTCATGTTTTTAATTTTATTCATAAATTCTTATGTGTTCATGCTATAACCTGAGATAGTAAACCTTGTATGATTCTAGTCTTGATATTTCTTTGGATAGTTATAATCTGTTAGTAATCTCTCCCTAAAATGCTTCGTGAACAGCTAGAAGCAGAAAGGTGATGAGAGATTGCTTAGCGATGAAAAGCTTGAGGCATCTTATGAGGAAGTCATGCAAACCAAAGAAATGATCAAGCGTGAAGTCACATCTTGCAGCCATGGAACTGAGCTGGTGGTTAGAGGGAGTTCACTTCCAGAAGTCTTCTTTGCAATCTCTGAAGCAGGGGTTAAGAGGGAGTTTTGTAACTCACTGAGAAGAAGTGAAGATTACTGTATTGCAAAGCTAGGTGCTAAATCCTTAGAAGATCCCTTCAGCTGTTGAGATCAGAATTGCTCAAGACTGTCATCTGGATTTGTCATTGGTAGGTCCGCAAACCTATTCAGAATAGTGAGATCTGGGATGAGGTCAAGGAGGACTATCTTAAACTCTCTACAGTACCAGAGGTGTGCACTGAAAAACATTTATCTAAGTCAAAGTGTTGCAGCCAATCTTGGACGAAGAGGTTAGAAGGTTGATGCAAGTGCTTGAAGATTCAGAGGGAGCCTGCTGAGCCTGAAGAAGATGGTAATCTTGTTGCAGCAAAGCATATCCTGAGATACTTGTGTGGCACAGTTGGATATGGATTGAGATATTCTTCAGGTTGGATTTGCTATGATATCCTGGTGCAGCAGAAAGCAGTCATCTGTAGCATTGAGTACAGCCAAGGCAGAGCATATTGCAGCTTGTATGGCAGCTCGGGAAGCAGTGTGGCTTCGTAAAGCTCCTTGCAGGATTATTTGGGCAATCAATGGAGCCCACTATCATTCATTGTGATAATCAGAGTTGTGTGAAGCTTTCTATCAATCCTGTGTTCATGACAGAACCAAGCATGTTGAATCAAGTACCACTACATCAGAGATATGGTGAGGAAGGCTGATTGAGGTATATCATTGATGAGCGAGACGGCAGATATTCTCACCAAGCCTCTCGCCAGGATAAAGTTTGTGTACTTCGAGATAAGCTTGGTATGGTGGAGAATCCTGCCTTGACTGAGTAAGAGTCTTAGTATCAGTGAGCCTTGGTTAATGCATTTTCCTCGAGACGGAGGAATTTGAGGTGAAAGCCCTTGTTTCCACCCTCTGAGCTGAGTCATGGTGGATGTCATGTGTGAGACTCCATGACATATGTTGTACTTGTGTTTCACCCTTTGAGAGAGTCATGGTGAAAGTCACGTTGAGGTGACAACATCACGCAAGTGATGAACACTTGTACTTACCATAGTATGGTTGTAGCCATTATGGTTGATATCGTGTTGAGGCGATATCTAAAATCACGTTGAGGTGATATTCTTCTTTTCACATTTGATTGTAGCCAATGTGATGGGCATCATGCTGAGGTGATTTGTTTTGTGCAACTGGAAGTATTCTCTCTAGCTGAGAGGGAGTGTTAATGATAAACAGCTTCGAGATTCTATTCTAGCGAAATAAATTAAATGATAGCCTTAAGGCTATTTAATTTATATGACTCGAACTTATTAAAGAGATAAAGACTTGTCCTCATCCAAGGCCGACTTCCTATACAATGGCGCGATTTCATATGAGGACGACTTACTTGATTGGTCACATTTATTAAGAGACATATATATTCTGTGCTTAGCCGACTTGCATCATAAAAGGAGGTGTCTCTTGGATTTGTATATATAGGAGTTCTATTTCTCATTTGAAAATCATCAAGCAAGTTCGATATTATATTCTTCTATTAAGAGTGCGAATTCCTTATAGAGCAGATTGCAAATTCAGTCAAGGGCAGAGATAGTTATTAAGGAAGTGCAGATTGTTATCTGCTATTGCATCTTGTTATGTGCTAAAGGTTGGCCTTGTTATTGGCCTCATTGTAAAGAGGATTGTTGCCTCTATTTATATATATAAGAGAGATCCTTGTTGCTGGGTTTTTCTCCCTCAAGAGGAGGGTTTTCCCAGGGTATCTGCTGTGTTATTGTGTCTGATTTTGAATTAATTTTCTGTGCATTAATCTGTTCATTAAAATTTACACACATAACCTCAAGGTCTTGATCTTGCTTGTTTGATTGCTCAAATGCTTTGAAGACTTACAAAAGTGTTAGCCTTTGCAAAACAATGATAACATGAACACACATAAACTCACATAAGATTTGACATGATGTTAGGATCTTGAATTGCTGCAATAATGCTCTAAAATGCTTCTCTTGATTTGTTCTTGAATGCTCTTGATCACAAATTCGCCAATATAATTTCATTTAGATTTCAAATGATGCAATAACTAGGTATTTATAGGCATTTCTCTAATTTCCCGACAATTAAATCTGGATAGTCGACATTTGAAATTTGAATTTTGAATGTTAAAATGGCCATTCCAACATATTAAAAATTGGTCCCTAATAGAATAGGGGAACCTATTCGCCCTTGGGCGAATGGGTCCTGGCCCAATTCTCCAAGACATTTAGTAAAAGGGGCAAAATATTAATTGCTTTCATTTGTTCAATGCTTGTAATCCCTTGGAAAGTGGTACAAATGGGCTATGAAATGTATAATTTTAGGAAATTAGGGACTCAGTTAGGCTCAATAATTTAGGGGGAGCAAAACATAGTGTGAAATTGTCAAGGATGGCAATTTATGACGCTACATTTAGCCCCCACTTCAGTGAGAGTATGAACTTACGTTAGACTCACATTAAAGTAGAAAAATGTATACCAAGAGGGGTTCGATTGTCCAAATGTTGAAGAGATAGGATGACTAAGGATCAAGGGAGGTGATCAAGTCCCCAGGATCCAAGATCCCATGGTAAACCAACATAGGCACAAAGGAACACACATGTAAGAAATGCAACAAGAGAACATACACTAACATATAATGTTAACATGGAATGCAAAAGGAGGGTGTGGACTAGCAAGTTGTGTTATGCTAGGACCCACACCAAAGGTGTTCATGACTCACACCATAACAAAGTCCAATATTTGCTAGGTGAATCACAAACAGGAAGGCACACAAACTAGTGAGGACCGTTTTTCACTAGGTGAGCTCCCAAGACAAGGTAGCAAAATGAGAAACACATTAGGTCTAGTGAGGACCATTTTTCACTAGGTGTGTACCCATGTCAACCATACCAAGAGTTATACTCCCTAATAACCCTGATAAGATGCTACAAAATAATCAAAATGCCATGCCAACGCCACACTAAGTTCAATACCCGTGAACAAAGTGAAGCAAAAATGTCAATGTCAATATCAATTGAGTCCAACACCTATGAACAAATTGAAGCAAAATAATGCCAATGTATGCCCCCACTTCAAAGAAATTGCAAAACACCATGCTATGTGCAATTACTTTAAAGTAGAAAATGATAAATGCCATGCGATAAGAAGTCACAAGAGCTTATTTGGAAAGCCCTATGCCAATGATATGTTTCCAAATAAAGCTACACCATGAGAAGGGGTTGCCCCCAAATGCAATGCGACAAACAATACAAAAGATGTACACGGTCAAGATCCACGTGTTGATGTGTTTTTTGTGACCTACACCAGACAGCAGAATAAAGTGTCCAACGGCTACCCTATTCTCTCTTGATCAAAGTATTCTGCATGCTTAGATTGCGAGAAAGTTCATGTGTTCAACTCCAAGGTTCCTTTATGTAGTGGAGTAGTCTCAGTTGGTTCGTTGTGATTTGCTGGTATCACGAGGGGACTTACGCAATTGTTCGGCAGTAGATAGCAAACAACAGATTAAAGGGTTTTCACATGGTTCGAAAGATTTGTCAAGTAAGTGCAAGCTTCCTAGTACTAACCAGAAAATGCTGAATTTAAATGGATGCAGGGATAAGAGATGCTATAATCTACTCTAAGTGTGGGACGTGGTGATCGGCGTCAGCATACTTCAACCAAACTTCGCTTTGCCTCGCTTCGGACAGCCTCCACGAAGTCGGTGCAATCTTCAAGGGAGTAACGAGAAGTATTCAAATCACAACTCAACATAAGGACACCATCACAATGATGCATGACAACATGTGAATCGCAATTGAAGTTAGGTTCGAATGGTTCCAGTTGACCACGCAAGGAAAACCCACTGTCAGTAGGCTCGTTAGTGGTATGGATTAGACGAAGCTTGCTTGAATCAAACACTGCAGTCCACAATTACTAGCTACTTGCATGAAATGAAATTTATTCTACTTTAAGATCCTATTTGAATCAGAAGGACAAAGAAACCTTGCTAGCTACTCACAACAAAAGACAAGATCATCATCAATGAAAACTCTTTTTATTATGAGAGTGTTCACAACAATTTCTTACAAAGCTTTCTAAGGAAAAACTTTCCTTCTTCAAACTATGCTATCAATCTATGCTAAGCTATCTCTCTATGCTCTGCTATTCTCTCTGATCTAATCTCCTAATCTCTAATCAAGTACAAATGAGGGGGAGTGCCCCTTTTTATAGCTGGCCAATATGAATGGACGACCTAGATCAAATTACAATGGACGGCTCAGATTGAGCCACATAAGCCCTGAACAAGATTTCACCCTAATAACTGCCAGAAGGTGGAGCAGTGGTGCAATAAATGAGCACAAAATGACAAACTCCTCCCTTTGACCACTACGGGCAATTAATGCGCACTACCCTTCCAGAAGATTCTCGTCCAGGAACGCGTTCCCACTGTTCTTCTCTCTGACTGCGAAATCAATGAATTGGGCCAACACTGCTTCAATTTCTTGCACTAAAATAGATGGAGTGAGATTGAGTTGAAACTCGAGGATGGTGACCGTTTGCTCCTGCCGAATGCAAGATTTTCTCCAGGATTCAATGGCTTCTTGAGCACTCTAAATGATGCTGGACAAAGTGGAAACGTTCTCAAAATCAACCTGCGCAAATGTTCTCACCTCTGAGAAGAAAGGCTGCAATCTGCCCTTCAAGCCATCTAATGTCACCTCCTCGGGAGTTAACCATTTTGCAAACAAGGCCTCGAGTGTGTTGAAGACGCCCTCTTGAATGTTTCCCATAGCCTTCCTCACTTTGACTAATTCTGCTTGCGCTGTATCGAAGAAGCCTCGGCCAGTGAATGTTGCAGAATACCAGCCTGGAAAATCATACCGATCTCCTTCAACCAAAGTCTACATAGGCATATGCATAAGGGCTGCCAAGCGTGGAATAGTTTTGTCCTGATAGATATGAGTCTCATTCCAAGCTTGATCAATGTTCTCCATAGGCGTGAGGATGCTTGAGGCATGCTGAAAAGATGAGAGCAGATCTTCAATGAAATTTTTAGCTTCAACACGGACACCGCCAACCCACTTGTCTGCCTCCTGAATCGCCTTCTTCAACTCTTCGAGCCCGCTAACTGAATCCCTTGGAAGCTTTGCTGGGAGGTCCACCACTCCTGTGCACATAGACGCGTTAAGTGTTGCACATAGCCAATCAACGTCCTGTGCTCCCTTTTCAACTTCTTGTATTTTTCCTCTTTTCTAAGCAATCTATCTTTCAATGCTCGAAAGGAGCTATCAACTTCCTCAATTACTTGTTCCCCTGTAGGATGTCCTAGTTCAACAGTGGTGATCACATAATTTTCAGGCATTTCTTCATCTCGATCACATTCCTCCCTTGGAACAACATGAAGGGTGCGCGAACCAGATTCATTTGTTTCAATCTTTGAATATTTTCTAGCTCTTTTCTTCTTTGGCGACCCACTAATTCTATTGAGGAAAGCTTCCATCTCAATTGCCGGGTCGGTGTCATCCTCTAGATCTCTTCTCATCCTCCCAGTGAGCCAATCTGGTACAGCTTGCTGCGTGTTGCAGATAACAAGTGGTTGTTTTTCCGTTGCCTCCACTTCACGGGCCTCATCCCTAGCAATATTTTGCTGAGGCTCATCTGTTTCCCTGTGCTGTGCATCCTCTTCAAGACTCTGAAATTCTGGCTCCGTAGTATTTTCATTCTCAAAGGCTGCCTTAATCGCATGCTCCAAGCGGATGTCAGTTTCTGTTTCTTCTTCTCCCTCTAGCTGGCTCTCACTCCTATTAGCACTCTGACTATCCAGCTCCCTAGGCAATGGCTGATTGACCTCCTCTAACTCATGCTCTTCATCCAATCTAACCCTTTGACCTGCAAATAATGAAACCTCACGCACACTAGAAGAGTGAGTCAGTAATTGCGTGGGCGAAGCTTCCTCTGTTCTCTGAGGTATTGGCTGAACTGGGACCTCTTCCTATGGCTCTGCAACTTGAGTAGCTTGCTTTCTTTTCCTTGTAGTAGGCGACCTCTGATCTCCCATAAGGTTGTATGTGAGAGCAATTGACTTGCTCTTTAGCCTATTAACATGTCTTTCAACCCAGCTCCTTGTGAATGTCAAGACTGGAATGGATAGCGTGTCCAAGTCCGTAATTTTTGGCTCTGACCAATTAAGTGGTGGGACTGGCATGTCCTTCACTGACTCATAATCTTGGTGAATAATATCAACATCCTCATCTACTTGGTTCGGGACTGGAATAACCTCGCATTCTCTGATTAGCTTCAGAGGTAGCCTACTGAACATCCTCTTCCTAATTACAGCTTCGTCCCCTGCATTAGCCCAAAAATCCTCGACGTGAGCCTTATGCCTATGCTCCATACCTTGCACCACTCCAATATTCCTGTAGGGGTCGAAATCTTGTCTGCTGTTGTGAAGAGTGAGGTGGAAGAATTGCAATTCGTCCTCAGCTTCTCTGGCTGCCTGTATAGATGGACACTCTTTAATTGAATTCCCCATAATAATAATAATGGGGTAGTTCAACCCTCCTTTCTTCTTCTTCTTTTGGATTTTATCGTAGGCGAGGAGTTGCTTGGATACTTCAAGCATCACCATCCTATCAGTGGGGTACCTTGGCAATCTGTAGGCGTATGAGTGGAACCCTTGCAGCCTGATGTAAGTGAACTTCGGGAATTGGATGAACCAATACCCGTACTCTTCAATCAACTTTTGGGCATCTTGTGATATTCTCTGGTGTGTTCTCCGCTGAAGAGTCCTTGTTATGTGCATAGTAAAAGCATCGTTCAACCTCTTGAAGCTAGAGGTATTGGTCAAGTGTAATTGCGTGTAGGCTTCATGAATCTTGTATTGATCAGGGCCGCTTCCAATTGGCTCTTTATAAGTGATTCCTCTATACCTTGTCATTCGAGCCAGCATGTAGATGACGTACGAGCTCATGTAAAAAGTCTTCGTCCTCCTCAGGCTCTTGAACTGTTCATCTATGTTGTCACTGATCATTCTTGCCCAGTCGACATATTCTCTTCTCTCCATCACCACGTTGATATAGAAGAACATCCAAGGCTCAAAAATATATACTTGACGGCTCCCGTTCACCCGGCTACGCATCATAATCAGGTCGCAGTACTCTTGCTTCAGCTCCTCTCAGATAATTCGTTTGGGCAACTTGGCACTAGGAGGTCTAGGCTTCCGTATCCAGGTTGTATTAATTCTCCTAGCACATCTCTCAAAAGTGGAGGCGTACATTTTGTCAATTCTTTCTTTTGTCTTGTACAACATCCTCTCAAATATAGGAATCCCGAACGCCTCTCCAATAGCTTCTAGCGTGAGGTTGGTGAACAACTTCCCATTAGGAGAAACTATTGTCCTGTGATCTAACCTATAGCAATTAGCACATTCTGCAATCAGCTCTGGGCACTGGATTGCTGGTGGAAAACCAACAGCTGCATATAATCCACTTTTCATAATATTATGTGCTATAACTGATCGTTGATGACCACCTTGCCCGTACATCCTGCCTTTGAGTGCTCCGAGGTTGAATGAACCAAGATTGGTGTCAGTCAACCCCCCTAGCTTTGAAAAAAACTTCGATTCAGGAAGAAATGATTTCTTGAGCTTCTTGATAATTGCCTGCCTAGATGCATTTTCCTTGCCAGCTTCTGCTTGTGGAGCTTTGCCTGCAGCTTTGCTTGTTCCAGCAGCATCTCGCCTTCCTCTTTCAGCCATCTGCAAAATAAAACATAAGCATTAGAATTATCGAGAGATGGCTGAAAAATGGAGTTGACTTCAAAAAAATAAAAATTCCTCCAGCATTAAACTCCAACTCCAAACCTCAAGAATTCTGACTTCCAACTTCAAAACTTTTGACCTCTAGGCTTGAGACTTTCGGCAATGTCCCTCCGACACTTAGAAAAATCTTACTCAACTCACTCACTTCAGAAATTTCTTCTTCTCAGCACTCTTTTTCTCACAACTTCAAATCTGTATTTGGTGAAGGAAAATGAATAACTTTGAAGTTTATATAATTGTGAGAGGGCGTCCATTTTAGCAGTTGCAATAAATTTTCTTCCCCACTACTTAGTAATTTTCCAATTTTGGAGAGAAGGCTGGCAAGTTGTCACAAAAATGTGCCCAGTCGTCATAGAGTTGTTATAGAATTTGCTATTGCTGGAGATTCTTTCTTCTTTTCAAAATTTGAATTTTTCCCATTTGACTGCATGTAACGTTTAGTGGACTCAAACACTTTTGGGAAATTTATAATATCTCCAACATTTAAAATTTTCCTCCTTGACAAAGGCGTTTTTATTTTGCCTTAGAATAATTTTATTTCCTCTGGAAAATTTCAATCAATTAGGCGCTTGCGTAAAACCTTCATTTTAAATTCTCATGTAAGGAGTGAAAAGCTTCAAAATCATCCCTTTAGAAAAAATATCCAATACCCACAAAAATTTCCCCTTAGAAAATATATTATTTATGTATGCACGTATGAAGGGGTACATTTAATTTTTCCACCCCTTGAAAAATATTTATCTCTAAGGTTTACCCATCTTGTCCAACCTTAGGCGCATTTGCTAAGTGGTGTTTCCATTTTCAACGCCTTAACTCAACCTCTCCCATCTAGGACGCATTTCACCCCCTAGACTTTCATTTTCAACACTTAGAATATTTCTCAGACACTTCCCTTCTTAAGGGCACATTTGGGGTCTTCACTTACATTTTAATGCCTTAGCCAATTTCCATACCATCACTTTCAACTTGGGCGCATATAGGGGTCTCTACTTTTATTTTTCACCACTTGGTAAAATTTTAACATGTCTCCTTCCTTAGTGGGCGCATTTAGGAGGGTCAACCTTCAATTTCTCAACACTTAGAATTTTCTTCAATTCACCCTCATAGAGCTGGGCGCATTTGGACCCTTGTGCTTTCATTTTTGAACACTTAGAAATTTTTTAAGTCACCTCCAAGCTAAGGCGCATTTAGCACCTCATACTTTCAATTTACCATGCCTTAGAAAATTTTCAAATCAACCTCTCCTGTCTTGGGCGCAACTCCACCCTTGAGCTTTCATTTTAAATGACTTAGCCAAATTTCTAACTCCAACTTTCCACTAGGGCGCATTTAGGAGGTTGTACTTTCATTTCCCAACACCTAGAAAAATAATCTTCATGCTATCATGCAAGTTGGGCGCATATGAGGGTGGCTACTTCCATTCTTCAACACTTAGACAAATTTCCAGCTTCCGCCCTGATGAAGGCGCATTTCAACCCTTGTACTTTCATTTTATTCAGACTCATCATACTTCTTGCACATCTTCCTAAGCTAGGGCGTATTTGGGGTGGGCTACTTCCACTTTGCATACTTAGAAAATTTTCACCTTCACCTTCTTCACCTTGGGCGCATTTCCACCCCCCTACTTTTGAGTCTCGAAGTTGGAAACCCTAATCTGACTTGCATGTGGCTCGAATGACCTCCGTTTGACCCTGTTTCCGTTGCGTGTCGCTCTATTCATGATACTGAAGTGCTGGGGAGCCGTTGGAGTGGACCTACTAAAAATAGTAAGCAGTGAAAAAGTGACCAATCAGCTGCCGGATGAGTTTGCATGTCACGCTGCCCGAGAGATCTCAAAAAACGGAGAAAAACCCAGTAAATTGGTTTGCATGCGAGCACTAGCTAAAAATAGGAAGTTCCTGAAAAGTGATCAACTCTGCTTGCATGCCACATCATTGCGAAGCTCTCAAAAAACCCATAAAGAATATCCTGACATGCATTGAAAAATCCTGCCTGCAAACCCCAAAAATAGCTCCCGAAACCAGAATTGTTGAAAGTCATTATCTCAACTTGCATGTTATACCACCACAAAGGTCTCGAAAAACCCAGAAAGACTCTCTAGACATGCATTGACAAATCACACATGCAAACCCTGAAAATGGCTCCTGAAGCCCAAACGACTGCTAAAAATAGCAAGTTATCCGTTTGCATTCAAATTTTGCAAGTGAGGAATTCTAAGTATAGTGAGTGCAATGCAACAGTCAGAATTTGAAAAACCCTAGAAAATAGGCCCCAAATTGGTACTTACTAAAAATAGAAAGTTGTCAGAATTCAGTGGAAATTCAGTGGGAATCTGCTGGAAGCCTCCTAACTGCAATACTAAGCTCAAATTTCAATTAGCCAACCCAATTTGACCCTCAAACTAGCCTGGAGATTCAAAACCCTAATTTCTCATACCAAGCCAAAATTTCAATTAAAGTCCAAAGACGAGCACATCCCCAGAAAGACAAGCAAAAAAGAGAAAGACAGCGGGAAAACCAAAGCCAAAAGACAGGAACGGAGCAAAAATTAGGAGGTCCCCATTTTGAATGGGGTGATGTGTGAAAAGGTCACAACACCACGGATCCAGGATCAGTATACGTCTTTGCTACAATAATATAATAGAGCTCGGAATTGACATCATTCTCCAAATACTCATGGAACAACGAATACAATGGAGGAATGAAACATAGAGGAAGAAGACAAACGACTTTTGGGTCAACATGGAAGAGACCTAAATGTCTCAACGCCTTGCATCGTCCCCAAAAGGGAAACACAAGACAAGAATAAAAGACAATTTACAACATATAGAAGAATGAAGATATAAATAGAAGAATGTCACAAGAGATTCGTTTCCTTTGTATCCTTGTGCCAATGGAGCAATAAGGGTTATCCAAAGAAAACTCACAAACACAAAGACACGCCAAGCAACACAACACGGGAGATCACGTCACATCCAAGCAAACATAAAGAACACATGAAACAAACATAAAGGAGTACCACACATGCAAGCCGACCTAAAGCAGGTCGTCTGCATTCCAATCTTGCTCATCATATAGGAAAGGCGGACAACTAGATAAAGGGACTACAACAAGTGCCGTATTTGGAGCATCTTCAGGTGCAATCCATGGTGGATCACTCTCATCGGGAGGATCATCACGGTTGCCCCCATCTAAATTCATTTAAAAAAAAAATAAAACATTAAGCTCATTATGCACCTCTTCATCAATTTTAGCAATTTCATCTTCATCATCCAAATTGATCACAATGGGAGGTTTTATGACAATTGTAGTTGAATCTTCTTGTTTTGGTGAAAGTTATATTTCTTCTTGAGTTGTTTCCATAGGTATTGGATTATCATGCACTGTTTTATTCTTTTTTTCCAATTAATGAGCGATAGCATGACGCCTACTCCTACGCTCTTTAGCATTTCGGTTTCTTCTTGCACAGTTTTCAATTTGTGATGGGGTAGGAGCAAGTTTCTTAACCATTGGTTTCTTTACTTCCCTTAAGGGAGGAACTGAAGGGACCGCTAGGGGTTGGGAAACCATCGTCTCTTTAGGTCTATACACTTGTTTTGTCTTTGGGGGAACAAAAGGAATCATGTGATTGTCTTTTGGTCTTTTATAGGAGATGGGTGAAGGAATTGCAACATATTTACCTTGGTTACTTGGAAGGGTCTTAGCTTGAGGCACAGGTTCATCCATAATGAGCGGGGGAGGAGGAACAACCATGGATCTATCTTTCTCAAGAATATTGCTAAGAGATAACTTTGTTATGCACTTTGCCTTGAACTTTTGGTATGACTTGAAAAGGAAATCTTCACGAGGCTTTATAGATTCCATAGATTGAGGCCAAAAGAAATCCAATGAAAATTTCCCCCATGAAGATAAAGGATTAAACGGCTAAACCCACTATGATGCACTATAAATATCTCATTTTCAAAGGGGAATTTTATGCACTTATGAATAACCATTGGGACAACAATCATGGAGCGTAACCATGGGTCGCCTAGCTTCACACGAAATTGGTTCGACGTCAGGATGATGGAGAATGAGACATCTAATTGCTTTGGTCCAACTTTAAGAGGAAGAGTGATCAAACCTATCGTAGGGCGAGCAAAACCATCATGAGTTTTTATCCATGCTTTTGATTGTTCATAAGAATCTTTGATAAAGCTCTTGCACAAATAAGAATTCCTTAGTGATCACATTCTCTACACACACGGGATCAATGAGTATTCCTTGCATAGGTTTTTCATTGATATGACCTATTGTGTGGTCTCACAACATGCCCCAAAAATGTAAGGCTTGGGGACCCAAGTTGAAAATTCTTGCTTAAGGAAAATGCTAATTGGCTGGCGGTCTCAAGGAAAGCACATAGGAAGTCAGAAACCTTGAAAATAATTCATGATCAAGTGCACCGGGTGCCTAGAGTCTGGGTGAATGGGTTTTTGGGTAATTTGAATCCAGGTGAATGATCAGGATGACTTTGTGGAGAAAGTTGGACGACTTGTTTAAGCTGGGAGTCAAAAGCCCGCGAGTTTGAAAAGGCTGCTAGAAGGTGAAATCCGTGTTGAGGTTTGTTTCGATAAGTGTAGTACATCGGCTAGTAGGGTTTTAAAGGCAATCGGGTAATCGGGTATTGGGTACTCGGGTACTCGGGTATATGATGCGTTGGTGCAGAAATGTTCAAGCTTTTTTGTTCAGCTTTCCCCTAGTGCATAAAACATTCAACAACCCACATAAAGTCAGTGGTTGTGTGAAAACGTTAAAGTGTGCTACTTGCAGATTGGTTTTGAAAGGATTAATGATAATGATGGTTTTATTCTAATGAGGTTTTATTAATGTTTCAAAAGGGAATTGACATGTGGAATTTTATGTGTAGGAGAAATAGGTTGTTGGACAATGTTCGGGTATGGATGGTCAAGCAAATTTGGATTGCGAGTAAATCCAACAATATCACCTAGGTTAGGTGGTGTACCTTGGAAGTTCATGCAAAGGAGCATATGGCGAAGAAATGCGGGTAATCGGGGAATCGAAGATTTAGGTATTACGCATATGACGAAGTAGATGCCGAGTTCCGAGAAGCCATAGTTACTGGCATTTTCCCCAAAGCCATGGCCTAGAGGCAGGAACATAGGGCTAATTAATTTAAAATTTTAAAATCTAGTTGATCACTTTGAATATCCAGCTAGTTCCTACATTTTGTTGAAGATTAAGTTGATAATCTGCTTAGCCCAGTTTGATATCCTGATTGCATCCTGAAGACATGAATCCAAAAGTTCTAAGTGCCGAAGAAAGTCAAAATTTCTGTTGACTTATTCCAAAAGTTTCTCTTGCCAATTGTCATCTACTGCGTGCTATCATTCAATTCGTTCCCTAGATTCTCTTTCATGTGTTTTGATTGAGCTCCTCGAGGGCCTTGTTCTTATAAAAGGCCAAGAGTTGTTTTATTTTTGTTAAGTTCAAAATTTGTGGATTCCAGAGATCTAAAACTTTTGCAAGTTTTATTTATTTTTCGTGTTTTCTGTTCCATTCCAGACTAAAAACTTGTATGTTCTAGTTGAAACTAATTAATATCAACGCCAATTTAAAGCTATTTCCTGATACAAAATCATACGTAGCTGATTGTTTGTTCCTATCGAAAAAGCCCATGTGTTGTGTTAGATTTGGGTGCATATTGACACTACTCGGTGGCAAATGATCCCATGTTTCTTTAAATCCTTGCATCATTCTATGCCTAGCTGTGAAGCAATCTGGTGAAGTATAGAGTGGTTTGCTTTGATTTAGTTTGTTTCTTGGTGCATGCATGTATAATACCTGGGAGAATATTTAAATTTCAGTATCTTTTAATGCTTTGTTTTCTATGTTACTGGGTTCTTCAAAAAAGGACCCCGTGCCCGCTCCTGGAGCGTTTGGGTATGGGAGCGGCCTGGGGAGCGTCTGGGAGCACCCTGGGAGCCTAGGGTTCTCTGTGGGTCCTTCTTGGGCGCTCCCAGGCACTCCCAGGGCGCTCCTAGGGTGTTGCCAGGCAAAAAATATTAATTTGAATCATCCTTTTTTGTTGCAGAAGTTTGTGATCTGTTTTAGCTTGGGTTTCAAACTAATTTCAAAGGTATTATTTCATTATCAGCTTCTTAAATGTTGCTTGTCAATTTAGTGGATTTATAATATTGAAATTTTGAACTATCAATTGGCATTTATCTTTATCACTACCATTGATCAATGATTCAATGATGAATTGATGACTGATGATTGATGAAGTATACTATATCATACTATCAAATGTATTTACAATTTTGTATATTTTTAATTTTTTGCATATATATATATATATATAGCCGTACCCAAACGTACCGTATTTCAGAAAAAAAAATCGCCGTACTGGCGTACCCATATCCCGTACCGTGCTTGATCCCGTACCAGAACTGACAACTTAGTTTGTTTTAGAATAGATGTTTAATATATTTCAGAAAATGTTTCAAAAATGATGAATGCATGGAGTATTACTGTAAATCTTTCGTTTCCATGAAGTTGTAGAGTGATTAATGCTAAATTTGCTTGAATATATGCAAGTAATTTGAATTCATGAAATATTATTGCAAATCTTTAGTTTCATGAAATTGTGAAGGGACATATGAGTGATCAAATTGAGCTTATGTTATGATCTTTTGGATACCAGTTAACCTGAAAAATCATAGACCCCTTGTGATTAACAACAATTTACACAAGAAACCTTGAGTAAACCTAGTGCGTCAAGACTTGACATTCACGAGCCTTCGGATCAAATTGAGATCACCTTAGATTTAGGTTTTCCCGATGGATCTTTCAAGTAAAGGTAGGTTCCTGTGTTCTTTTGTGAAAATTTATCTGCCTGTTGGTGTGTGTGTGCAACACTCGTGTCAACACAACCAATAATGTAGAGAGGACCATCGGGTGCATATCTAGATGCATCACTATTGCTGAAAGCAATGTCAGGTAACATAATGGTTTGGCCCTTACGAGGTTGACATCTATTAAAGCAACCGTGATATCTACTTCCTTCTCATCATTATTATCGTTATTCGTGTCGTCACTCATATCATCATTCTTATCAACATTCATCTCATCATTCTTAACATCACAAGCTTGTACAAAGTTGGATGAATGGTTTGGCATAGGATTGGTAAAAATTTGCAAGTTTTGGTTGGGCGGGGCAACAAACTTATTTCCTTGATCACTAACACCACCCAACTGGATGTGATTAGAATCAATGAGGTCTTGAACTTGATGTTTAAGATGCATGCATCGTTTTGTATCATCTCCACTTGTGCGATGATACTGACAAAAGGCATTTGGATTGTAATTTGGAGGTAAAGGTTTGGTTGTGTCCATAGGTTTAATAGAGGCAATTGGATTAGATTCTTACTCAAAAGTTGCAACATGATCGACTGGAGAGTGTCAAGTAATTGGGTGAATTGCCTATCTTTTGGTCTAAATTGGTATGGAGTTGGACTTATGGCAGCAACTTGAGGTTCAATGTGGTTGGTTGTTTGAGGTGTATGAAACTTGATAAAAATTTTGTTTTTCTTTTTGAATGGTTGATGGTTGGTTTGAGGTATGGATTCAAATTTCTTAGTATGAGCCGATGAAGATGCTTCTTCATACTGACTAATCAAATTTTGATAGTCACGGAGAGTCATACACAAATGTATGAAGGATGAAAATTTCATTAATAAGATTTTGTCCTATATGTCAAATTGCAGATTTTCAATGAACACTCTTTGGACATCCGCATCAGGAAGAGTAAGATTAATCTGTGATAAAGGCAATTGATAGCGGCTTATGAAATTTGTGACCCTTTTGCCTCTCTTTTGTTTGCATCACATTAAATCAGTTATGTTAATCTTAGGACCAATGTTTACTTGGAAATGATTGAGAAATGCATCAAGAAGTTCATTAAATGAGTGGATTGAATTGTTTGGCAATGAACAAAACCATTCCAAAGCCATGTCTTTCAATGACCTAGGAAAGAGTTTAGCCAAGAGCTTATCCTCAAAGATGAAGTCACTACACAAGGTTGCATATGCCAATATATGATTGCTAGGGTCTCCCTTACCATTATACTTGTCAAATTGGGGTATCTCTATGTTTTGTAGCATTTGTGTTTTCATTATTTCCAGTGACAATGGGCTCTGTTTGACATATTGTGATGGTGTTGTCCATTTTGTTTTTGGTTCGAAGTTGAGATTTGTTGTTGGAGTGAGGTTACATTTTGCAAAAGTTGCTTGATGATGGAATCATTGGTTGACATGTTTGGGGAATGTAGTGAATATGGTAGAAGTGTGTATGTGCTTGGTGGGCTACTATGTTGCAAATTTACGAGTGGGGATGAAACTTGAGGTGTGACATGTGAAGGTCGAAAACCATAAGGATTTACAGTGGAAAGACCTATTGTTGGTGTTATACCAATACTTTGTTGTGTTGTTGAAGCAACGGTTGGATTTGTGTATGTAGGAATAGAGGCTATAGTTGTGGGGAGGGAGACTTGATTTCCTCCTTGACTTTGAATATATCCCAAAGTTTGAGCACAACTAGCCACTGTAGGTACATTATTATCAACTATATGGGCTAGGCTATGCAAAACCTCTAATCCATGATCATCATTAATCAGTTTCCTCATGTTATTGATTATAGGAACTGCTGTATCAATGAAGTGTTCAGTACTCACAAAGTCTTGAAGTCTTTTCAAGTCTTTGTCCAATTTTTGCAGTTTGTCTTTAGGAACATGGGCAACCATAGTCTCAACATTTGTAAAGATAGGTGTTTGTAAAGTTGTTATTGGTATGGTAGTGTTAGGGATAGAGTCCAAAATGGGTTGAGTATTGACAACACTTGTCATGAAAGAGTTAGAAGACTCATGATCCACAACGGATATAAAGCTAGTGTGGGATGCCATAAGTCTAGAACTACGTCTCACTGAAGTATTGGCAATATGAAACCAAGTAGTGAAACTCATACAAGTTTCAAAACACTAAGTGTACCCAAGATGAACACCAAACTGTTAAATAAGCATAATAAACACTCAGAAACATAAATTAGACAATAGAAGCAAACATGAAACACAACAATAGAGGTCTTGGAAAAAGTTTGTTTGGCCAAGAATAGCAAGATAGAGGTGCCCAAGGGTGTCTGAGTCCTGGTCAGGTGTTCTGGAAATTCAAAATCTGACTGTGCATTACACTGCTTAAGGATTCTAATTCTACTTGCAAACAGTTGTAACAGTAAATAATTTTTCAGAATTTGCTTACTTTATGCGAATGCAAGTATATAACAGTATATGAATTAGAATTGACAATTTTGAATGCAACTTTCTCATCTGAAATGCACCAATTGATTGATTTTAAGATGCCTAAATCTGAGAATGATGATTTTGATGCAATTCTGAAACTAAACGATGCTATTTTTTTCCTTGTTTTTATCACTTTTTGAACTAAATGAAGGATGCCTAATTGAATGCAATTAAGGATGTCAAAATAGACTTTTGCAAGCAAACACAGAATGAAGACACAAAGACAAAAGAGTGAAAAAGTTGGATAATGCAACCGTACAAGGATAGGGGCACCCTAGGGCATCTGAGTCCTTGATAGGGGTTTTGAAAATTCAAAAGTTGAATGTTTACTGAGATTTCTCAAGGTTTTGCTTTTGTGTACAAACAGGTCTGCAACTTAGTATTTTTCCAAAATTCACCCAAATTAAGACTCTGATGCAACTGCAAATGTGTGACAATGTAAATGACAATTATGAATGAAACTTTCAATGCAAATCTGATCTAAGTGACTGAAATGAATCCTAATGAAATCTATGATGCCCAATGATATGCAAATTTTTGAGTTTTTATGACTTTTTATGATGCAAAAATGAAACCTTAAATGAGAAATGCAAGACAATGCAAAACAAAACCTAGATCTAGGGTTTGAAAGACCTCCAATTTTAGAAAGTTTATGATGTTAAGATGTTAGGTTCACCAAAAATGTAATATATGAAAAGGGGAATGTCCGTAAGTTTAATCAGTCAATATTTACATTTTGATTGAATGGAACAAGCTTTCATTGAACTTCTTTCTATTTGCCACAGTCTCGTACATTTCATTTGTCAATCTTTTTCTTGAACTCCATTTCTGGGCTTGACATTGGTATTAGAGTAGGATGAAGAGCTTTGGCTGAAAATGGAAGGTTGATATGTAAGAAGAGATTTCTGCAAGCAACAAAATCTGTCAGTTTTTATGTTTGTTAATATTTTCTCCATTCTGCTATCCATGAAATCCTTGTATATGAAATCCCATGGCATATGTTCTTTACACCTGTGTAATCCAAATCTAAATGTATGTGTTCCCTCCAAGCAACTGCATGCATATTCATGGCTGATTCAGTCTTACTATGCTCTATTTCCATATCATCATCAAAGATTTTCAAATTTGCAAGAGGAAAGGCTTTCGGTGTTTGTTGTTCAGTAGTATCTCTGTCACAATGGGAACCTCACTAGGTGTAAATGTTTTTACTAGTTCTTTCTTAGCATCCTCCTCAGCTTCCTTTGATTTAAAGAACTTTTCCGCTTAAACCTCTCCGTTTTCTTTATTTTCTGAAGTCTAGTCACAACTTTTTCAGCTTGTTAATAGCATTAAAGCAATAGTTTGGTTTCTGTGTAACAATATTATCCAAAAGGCTAAGTGTCTGCAAAGTCTTAAGTGTTGCAAGTGGATCAAAATCAACCAAGTTCACAAGGAAATTATTTGTAAGAACCAGCATATGGAGTGTCGACAAAAATTCTCCCGGGATTGACGTGAGCGACACAATTGTTTATGAATAATGTTGTCAGCTGCTTTAGATATGGAAAATTTTCCACCTTGACAATTTCATTTTTAAAAATGTTTATGCTATCAAATTGGTTCTTAGTTGCTCCCAGGTTCTCAATAACTGCAACAATTTTTTTGCCTTGTAGGTCAAGCTCCCATTCACAAATGGCATTGAAATACCAGAAGCGCCCTTCCGTTGGCATTGCTTGAAGTTCTCAACCTTTTGGACAGACTTGCACATATTATGTTTGCCATTTCTGCCACCAATGCCTCTGTTTGTCTGAGCTTTTCTGGCTCTTTGACCCCATTCGTGCTCCCTATTCTGGTTTACAAGTACCTTTGCCTGTATGGTATGAGTTTGAGTAGTCTATATTTTGGGT
Source organism: Sequoia sempervirens (assembly GCA_007258455.2). Classification (NCBI taxonomy): domain Eukaryota; kingdom Viridiplantae; phylum Streptophyta; class Pinopsida; order Cupressales; family Cupressaceae; genus Sequoia; species Sequoia sempervirens. The sequence goes on from VDFB02077716.1 coordinate 57,799, forward strand.
CTCCTTCGCACAAGGAGTCAACCTTGATAGTGGTATGAACAATTAACAACAATATCCTCTTCAACGAAGATGATCCTGCAATAGAAGTCTGCAACTGTCATTGCTCAAAGAACAACATTTGAATCCCACCCAGAGCGATAATATTTCATTTTGTGCATAATAAGTATAAGCCTCTAAGGAGAATTTTTGACCATCCATGAGCCTGTGAAGTTGTTCTCATTTTAAATTAGTAAGCTAATGACGTGTCTTCAAATATATATCAGTACCACGATATAAACTATAAGATCTAGCATATTCTAGAAGTGTTGCTATCAATGACTGGAATTTGGGAAGCTTCAAATTGACATTTTGGTGCAACCCCTACAAGATAACCATCCATCAACTGAACAAGGAAATGGATCTTCAGATGCTTGATTCAACACACAAAGTAAAACTTCTCAAGGATGAGACCCAACAATTGGATTTAAGAAGAAAATTTGCTCATGATTCTTTATCCTTTGATATGCATACCCCATGATATCAGCCTTACCCTATCAAAGGAATTTATCTCTTATCTTATACCAATGTGAAGGAACACAGGTCAGCTATAATGGCCAACCAATAGAACTGAGAACTTCTAATCATACCCACCATCTCAATATATCGCTTCTTCAGAAAACTCAAATTCCTGTAACGACATATGTTCTCTATCATTCATAATTTGCACAATAGCCACCAACCGTGCTGTCAGATAATTTATTTGATATGGTACTTGTAACAAATTCCTTTGCTGATCCACTGATAGGTATCTCTTCCACGCGAATTTGCAAACTCCCATTACTCTTTTTCTCGTCTAGACTATAACAACTTTGCCTGCCAGATTGACTTACTTTGCTTTCAGGTTTTACACCAGCATAGTTTTTCCTCTGTCAGGCTCCTGCTTAGTTTTCTCAACATCTTTATCCACGCTACCATTTTTTAAATCAGTATCATCATTCATCACAGGCCTCGATAAAGTTACCCTTTCTTGTACAAGTTCTGCATTTGCAAATGTTTCTTCTTCGAAAAGACCAAGTCATCTCCCTTAGGAAATTTGAAGGCATTATCATAAGATGGAAAATATAAAAGTATTGAAATTAGATCTCAGACTGTCAATAACTACAACCAGGTTTTAATTAAAAAAAATGCATGGACTGATTGGACAACATATGATAGCAAGCATGAGAAATTTTTGAAATTGATCAAGTTCAAAAATGAGGGTAACAATTTGTAAGATCTGATTTTGAGGTTCTCAACAATGAATTATGGTTTATTTAGACAATATTAGAGGAATTTTGTCTCATGATATGAGTGTTATATTGATTTTCTATGCTTTCCAGTTATCGTGAAGAATTTCCACAATTTGGGTTGTGGCAACACATGACTTCCTATCAATTTATGCATATTTTGAAAATGGAATCACTTCTGATGGTTTGACTGCTTGATACCGTGGCATTTCTTGTAGAATCGCTTTGGAAATAGACATATAGTTGAGCTTGAAATTGCAGCTGGGGAGCAACAGAAGATAACTGAGTTACGGCTTGCAAAACTATTCACTGAGAAGGGACGTATCAATCAAATAGTCACTGCATCCAATGCGGTTGCACCCGTGGAGTCAACGGGTGAGATTGCTTACTGAAATGGAACTGAAGGAGTGATTGATTTAGGTTTTTTGACAGAAGATTGGAGTAGCGTGAATTGCTATTGGAGCTATTGCATAGACTGTGGATACGATTTATGTATTTTCTACTGCTGCTCTCTTATACATAGAATGGTTTTCAACCATTGATATTTTCATCTTCTATACATGACAGGTTCTTTGGTTGCAGATCGTCGATTGAGTCAAATCGAGGGGCACTTGAGAAGCTCTGCGGGGAGCTTGGAAAACGTTCCTCTGCATTCTTCGTCTCGAACTCGTCCTCCTATAACAACCCATGTCCTGGATGTTTCTCGTGGGAAGCCTGGTGCAGGGATTCAAGTCCTGCTAGAGTCATGGAAGGGTTCTTCGGCAGCTCCTGCTACGTTGCCTAGTTTGAGAGATGCTGCTGGCTGGGCTTTATTAGGATCCTCAACTACTGATGATGATGGGCGGTGTGGAGCACTAATGCCTGTAGTCGATCATATACCAGCTGGACTTTACAGGATAAGCTTCAACACCAGTGAGTATTACATGAAAATGGGTGCTGATATACCAGGAAGTGAGACAAAAGGAGGGTTTTATCCATATGTGTCCATCATCTTTGAAATTAAATCCTTCCAAACATTAGAGCATTTCCACGTTCCTGTCTTGCTTTCTCCCTTCTCCTTTACAACTTACAGGGGAAGCTAGCCGTGTTTGTAATTTTCTGAACTGCATTTCCAGCTATACACCATGGACTTCAACATGTTTAAGCTATGCCTCGATTGTTATACCTTTGCAGACACAATTTTAGGCTTCTACATGGTGTGTCTTATGGGTGGTGATTTCACATCTGTTTTGTAAATATGACTTAAATGTGTCTTTTATCATCACCATTCATTAAACCTTTTAATCTTATCCTTGTTACAGTTAAATGTGTGGGGGTTTTAAATGGACAATATGCAAATCTTAAATTATAGTTTCTCTTTCGTTTTCATGATATATTTTATTAACCAATCAAAAGTTATGTTTTCCTTATACTTGGATAATTTTGTAATGGTGAAATTTGCATATGCTAATTGTCTTTTTTGTTTTGTCTTTTAATAAGATTGCATATAAATTGGCAAATAAGATTAACATTTTATTGTAATGATTTAGTGTTAATAATTAAAATGTTTAACAGTTTATTGTAATGATTTAGTGTTAATAATTAAAATGTTTAGTTAATTAGAATTAACTTTTATTTTGGATAGTTTGAAAAGTTATGTTGCAATACAATGTCTTATAATTATTTGCATAATATAGGGGAGAAGGGCCCATAGTGGAGCACCCTAACTTCGTGTTTCTAAAAATCTCACATGGAATTTCAAATCAGTCTCAATTTTGTACAGCAGTTTATTTGGCAACTCACCTGTTTAAAAAATTTAATTTTAGGGTCACATCATCAAATATGATGCCACATCAGCATGCTTTTTGTTGAGGTATTAAAAAAGGCTAAAAAAAAAGTGAGATTGATAGTGGTGCAGTGAGTGATGTTTTATTGGTGCGCCGATGTGGCATCACATGATTTGTCAGTTTGTGTACTTTATGGATAAAAAGTGTTTTGCAATTGGATATTAAGATGCTCCACTATGAAGCCCACTGAGGATTACTTTTATCCCCACTATTGGAGCCCGCTCCACTATGAGCCCCTCTCCCCTATTGTTTGAATAAATATTAATCTTATTGTTATTTGTGAGAGCAAATGATTTTAATTATTTTTACAGTATTTATGCCCAAAATTTTCAACATGATAACAGAACCAATGCTCTAAATCCTTTTATAATTTCTTTTATGCTTGGGAATCTTCTTTTGAAATCGTGGAGAAGACATTTTTATGAGTGCATAACCAGAAATGGTGCTGAACTTTTAGTTTGTTATGGTTAAAGTGGTACAATCTGCTGCAACGTAGGTTTTAATAATTATTTCTGCATTCAAAAGAGATGAAAATTACTTGAAGTTTTAATATTCCTCTAGCCACTGAAATGGTCTTGAAACTTATAATATTGCATTCTCATTTGCATGAAAAAATGGATTTGATAGATATACATAAAAGGGCCATACTAGATCATACTTTGCACGGAAAAGGAGGAAGGCACCACAAATTAGAAAGAGGTTTTTAGCGTTGAAGTTTAATAAATGTTTTTATTTTTCATTTATGGGCTAAGGATTAAGAAAAATACTATGAAAATATTATTTGCATTGTTCACTTAAATATATGGTGTAAAAGAGTTGGTTGATGATGGTATATATTTAAGTTGTAAAAGAGTTGGTTGATGATGGTATATAAAGAAATTTTGAATTAGAAGATTTATAAATTCAAAATTTTTAAGTGTTTTTATATTAAATTTGTAGGTTTTTGGTTTTGTAATTGGAGAAAAGGTATATTAAATTCTATCAACAGTTATAAGGTGTTTATGGATTAACATATTTTAAGGGTATATAATTGGTGGAATTTGACATTCAATTGCTTGTTTTTAATTAGGATCATACATATCAAACATTACTTGTATTTTTGGGGCATCCTCACGACTTCTAACGGGGCTTTTGGAGACTCATGGGGCATTAAGCGGGTAAAGTGTAATAGGGTAAAAGGGGAAGTTGGAGACATTGAAGATTGGAGGAATCTCATTATCTCAAGTTAGCTTCTTGCTTGAAGATGGTATTTTGAATGAGAAACACTAGTTTTAAAATGTGATTTGATAGATATACATAAATGGCCATACTAAATCATATTTTGTGTGAAAAAGGGGGAAGACTCAACAAATTAGAAAAAAACAGTTTTTATTTGTTGAAGTTCAATGAATGTTTTTTCTTTTATGGGGTGAAGGACTAAGATTTTTTTTTGAAAGATTATTTACATTGTTCACTTAGATACATGGTGTGAAAGAGTTGGTTGATGGTCATGTATAAAGAAATTTTGAATTATAAGAGTTACAAGTTCAAATATTAGAAGTCTATTTTATATAAGAAATTATGCATGTTTTTTGTTTTGTAATTTGAGAGATAAGTTATATTAAATTCTATTGTGTTATAAGTTGATCATGGAGAAACACATTCTAAGGGTGTATTATTGGTGGAATTTGACAACCATTTTTTTTTTTTAATTATGGTCATACATGTGTCACATATTACATGTATTTTTAGGGCCATCCTTGCTACACCTAATGGGGCTTTTGGAAATTTACATGGGACATTAAGTAGATAAAGTGTAAAAGGGTCAAAGAGGAGGTTTGAGGCATTAGAGATTGGAGGGATCTCATTATCTCAAAGTGGCCTCTTTTTTAGAGATTTTACTTTGCATGAGAAGCAATAATTTTTTCCATGTGTTCTTTCCATTGGATGTTGATAATGATGAGAAATTCATATATTAAGAAGCCCATATTTTGAAGATAAGAAGACATTTAGTGTAGATGAAACTCAACATGGATTGTTGTCTAGATAGTTTAGGAGTCAATGGATCTTGGGAATTATACTCTTAGAGGGTCATGAAACAACTTGATGGTGTTGTAGCTTGACATGGAGGGTTGTCAAACAATGTGTGAGATTCATAATTTGGAAATTCAAGAAGAGAAAAATATGGGAACTTAGGAATTCAGTTTGAGAGCTACACCTTTATGAGGGTTACAAGACAACTTGATAGGCCACTTGGTGCAAAATCTGTTTTCAAAGTGAAACTTTTGAAAAATGTGAGGTTATGATTGGATATTATGTTTTTTTGGTAATGTAAATCTTAAGAGGGGGTGTTGGACAATAAGGTTTACATTTTGTGATAAAGTAACTTTAGTGACTTAGTGCTTTTAATAAAATGTTTAGCTAGATTTTGTTAGTTGTTGGGAGTTAGTTTCCCATATGTTAGTTTGAAAAGTTGTACGAGAATACAATTCTTTATAAGCATTTGCATAATACATTATAAAAAATATGAAATAAACATTAATATTATTTCTATATTTTGGTTCTATTTGTGAGATCAAAATGGTTTAGTTTTTCACAATATTTGTGCCTACAATTTTCAACAAAGTTTGGCTCCTACCTCAATACCTATCTATTTTCATTTACTTTTATCTTCATGCATTTTATGCTTTTAACTTTATTTTTGTGTTATTTGCACATGTTATCACACAATCACTCTATTATTACCTTACACTTCCATACATCTATTCTTGATATCTAGACTTGGCATTCCACATCTTAGGTTAATCTTGCAATCTCTATGAATTATCTCACATGACATGGATTTGACCCTAAATTCAAATTGCCAACTCCTACCTGTTCTTATTAGTTGTTGGAAGTTGGTACACATTTGTGCAACTAGTTGTTATATATTGGTATTTAAAGATATCCATTTGAACATTGATTCACATCTTTAATCATATCCTAAGCAATTATAAGGACCATTCATATGAACATTTGGATCTAAAAATTTATAAAGAATCAACACTTGCATTAAAATTCACACGTACTTGCATCAAAATTGGTATTGACCATTGAGTGCTTGTTTTCTCTCTACCAACACTTGTTGAAGGTTGTAAAACTAATCCTTAAAGGGGGTTGACTAAGGAGAATGCAAACCCTCACAATTTAGTAGCTTCCTTTAGGATTTTAAAAATATTTTTAGTCCATGTCAAAAAATAACAAGTCACAATGAATTAGATCACATAAGTTTGCACTTGATTAGATTAGGTCTGCATTGTGGGGTTGATTCTAAACCATGAGACCATGAGATCAATCCAAAGAAGACTCTACGTCTACATAAGGTTTGCGATATTCAACACTTTGAGGGCATCAATTTTTATATTATGATGAATTAATTTTGAGAGTCTCTAGCATCTATATCCCATCTTCAATTCATAAACCAAGTACAAATTTTATTTGCATTAAATATTTAAATTATCACTTTCAATTTGTCATTTCCAAACTCTTTTAATATACCTAAATTAATTGTGCTTTTATTGTTGTAATTAGATGCGGCTAACCAAAGTCTTTTCTTTTGATGAAAATCAATTGTATACTTGAAAAAATAAATTGTTATCAATAGAAAATATTTAGTCTCAACTAATAAGGTATTTGAATAATATTAAAAAATAATAATCTAATAATAAAAAATTATAAATAAATTTATAGTATAAAACAATATAAATTTATAGTATAAAACAATCATTATGAAATATTCAAATAAGAATTTCCCATATAAATATGTTTTCAAATAAATTAATTTAAAAAAAATTCTTTAAATGTATTTAAAGAAAAGCTACAATATTACCTTCAAAACTCATGCGCATCAAACAATACTATTGGGATACCAAATTCTAATAGAAACATTATTTATATACAATTTATGTTTTGATGTGTTTGTTTAATACTTTATGTTATAAATGCATGTATAACATGTTCTTAATTTACTTTACTTTTAGTTTCTTTATATTTTTTATAATAATAGATAAAATATTTTCATAGTCTTTAGTGTTTTTGATATAAACTTGTTGAGTATGCTTGAGTTGATATTTTGAATCACACTCTATTATTTATCATTATTAAAAGAAAACTTGATCACAAATTATGGAGTGTAATTCAAGACGTTGGATAAAAGGTACTCTCACAATTTTCTATTATAAGCATTCAAAATTTATCATAGTATAAGTGATATATTTTCAACAACCATATTCAATATGCCATTACTACAAAAGTAATGTAGACTTTGCAATTCAATTATCTAACTCTCAAATCTCTTTGATATAGTCTAAATTGAAAGTTAGTTTGTTGTTTATATTTTGAGCATAGTACTCTGAGTAGTAGCAAAGATTGGAATTTTAAGTACAATGCTGAAGGCTAAGAGGAGTCGTTGTGAAGGTAGTAGTAAACTAACAAAAGTGTATCCATGGACATTTAAAAACTCAAAATATTATTTTGTAGATTTAATGAGTTTGTTTGGTTTTGCTTTAAGAAAATAGATAAGAGATCCACTATAAAATGAAGTGGATATTTTAAATTTTATTGTTATTATTCTCTAGATTACATGAGATATTACTGAAATGGCATTGAAAAAGGAAATTATACAAGAAATTCAATGATAGGGAGTTATTAATCATCTTTCTCAATATATGTAATGATAGTGCAAATATTACATCCATGGAGCATTTAGAAATGAGAAAGTGAACTTAATAACATCTTAGGATAAAATTTATGACACATTAGTATGTAAGAGGAGTTACTTTCTATTTTGGAGACCACTCTCATTTAGTGGGTTGTGAGAATTTTTTCATGGCATTTTGAGACCATGTTTGGGCCCATGGTATTGTTTTATAACAATTTTATAAGACTTTGTAAGTCTATATATTGAGAGCCAGGTATGGAAAATGTTTGTTTATTGTACAAGTATTCTCACACTACTAGAGTGTTGCCAGACTAACTAAGATTTTATCAGTTGAAATGATGTATTGGTGGTGGATTTTTTTCTTGAAAGAGTTTATCCACATATCTTTGATGCCACATGTTCTTGTTGATGTCTTATTGTTGCTCTAAATATTTATCCATGTTCTATTTTGGACATAAGGGTTAATCACACATGTACCTCTAATATGATAATCAAATTGGTACACTTTAAGTTTATACTTCCACTCTTATTATTGACCAATTTTATCAATAAAAAAGTTAATTTAAATGAAATTTTAAAATGCTTATTATTAGGAGAGATAAGGACAATGCTTGCACTTGATCCATCCTTGGAATAAGCTCCACCAAAGATCATAATCCACAAATCATTAGGTTTTGCACAAAAATGACATGGTAAAAATATGGGATCAACAAGTTTTCTTGCATTATCTTCACAATATCCAATGAAACAATCTAGTCCCCTATCCATGTAATTTAATTCATTGGTTTCCTTTTCTAGATCTTTTATTATGTGCTTGAAATTTTATTTTCTTTGGATAACTTCACATTTTTCTATGCATCTAGATGGTAGCATAAGATAGATCCATTTGTATGCTATTTCCAATAGATACAATCATTTTCTTAAGAAAAAGATACCCAATTTAGTAAGGAAATCAATTGTGATGATATCCATTAGGAGGGATTTACTAGGCAAGTAGCTAGCTAGACCTCAACACTATTAATATTGACGATTACATGGATCTCCCTTGAGTCCATCACAAAATATTTCCTATATGAATTAGAGATCTTGAGACCCAGCTCATCCATCACCACTAGGGGCATGCTTTTAGAAACCCTAGAATCCAACATGAAATTATGTACTAACTAACTATTGCTTAACGAAGAACTATAAAAACAATCTACATCTAACTTTCCATTACTGGTGTGCCTAAATAAATTTTAGGTGCTTCAAAGGCATTTGTATTAGCATAGGATTTGTAGGAACAAGTAGGCTATTTTCCTATTACAGGAACAACTATATATGAAAAAACCCTACCCCTATGCTCATAATTTCTTGTAATTTTAGCAAGAGGTGCTTGATATTTGATTTGATTTAAATTTAGAACCATGTTAGTAGGTTTGAAATTAGGAAAAGGAGTTGATTTAGGTATTATAGTAGTATGTATGTAGGAATAAATTACATGGTCAGAGAAGTAACCTACTTTCCTTTGTTATTTGTATTAACACAATTATCCTTAGTAGTCTCCTTCCCTTGCTAGAGTGATCTCTTTACTTCACCTAGACTAGGGCTTGCCTTTTTTTCTTTGGGAAGTTTGACATTGCTAATAAACACCTCATCCATCTCATCTTTGAGAACACATTTTTTTTGCACCATTGTGTTTAAGGTAGGATCTCTCATTTTTTCAACTAATTTCATTATTGGACCCTTGCTTTGAACCTCAAAATTTATCCTTTTCTTACCCTTGACTATATTTGGTACACCCACATTTGTCTTGGCTGCAATATTATAATTTGGATTAGCACCAACATGTCCATTTTTGACTTGATATTCACTTTTTACTTGCATAACTACAACCTTAGTAATATCGTTGTGAAAAGGTTTGACCTTCTTGTATGTTTGTTGCATGAGCTATCTATGATGTGCCAAATCATGTTGTAAAATATAATATTGATTACTTGAGCATTAATGTTATTGTATTGATGAGGCTTGTAGTCAGCAAAATAATCCTCATATTTAGATTGATTATATGTATCTACATACACACCTATGTAAACTTAATAATCATCTTGCTTGAGCTCATGATCATCTTCATAGTCTTCATTCTCTTGATATTTTTATTCATTCATTATTAGTGCTACAACAACATGCATTTAGTAAGGTCATGTGGCATGTAATATGTCTCACACTAGGCCATGCCATATTGTATGCTTACCTCCTCCTTAGTTGGTTAGGTGTCTCTATCTTATGAGATCTTTGATTACCTTGTTTAGGAGCCACATGTATATCATTTTGATTGGGTTTCTGGACCAATATATATTATATGGCCTATCATGTAGGCATGGTATCTCATTATGATGTGGCCCAAAAATTGTGTGGTGGAAATCCTTTTTCATTTCTAGCAACACTATATTAATAGGTCCTTAAGGGCACCCATGATCTTGTCTATTTTTTCATCTATTGTGAGAGGCTTTCTTGGATTACCTTTATTGGGTTAGGATAGCTTGAAAACAAATCTCTTTATTTTCTTTCTTAAATCTCTCATGATACTCTTGATTTTTACAACCATAGTACATTATTTCCTAAAGGTCTAAAGGTTCTTTTCTCATCTTTGAGGCAATATCCTATCTTTGCATTAAATGCACCACAATACAACACCAAGCACATGGAATCATTGTGCTTGAGGTGAGGGGGTTTTTTTCTCATTGGCATGATGAATTCATGAATTGTAAAATTTGGGTTGACCCTATCTCCATACTATGATATTAAAATTCTCATGAACTCTTTCCATAAATCAATGTTATTGTCAAGATTTTTTTCTTCTCTCTAGCACTTTCTTCAAATGATTACACAAACTCCGTGATGATATTCTCATAATCTATTTCATGATTATTTATAACTTATTAAATTCTGATGATGTTCTTTACTTGATATTGGATTATTGTATTGTATTTTTATCCTTAATTTAATTTGGCATTGGATTTGGATAACTTGGGATTCCATAAAAGTCAAGTTGTCTATATCTTTATAATTCCAAAGGATGCCTAACTAGTTGAAACCTTCAAGCATGCCTCTTGAATTGATATCTTGCAATATGAGAATTATTGAATTGTTGTCCTTAGAGTTGAATATGTAAAGGCTTAGTAGGAACATGATTCCTTTAATTTTGATTATGTTGTTGGGAAAGTTGGGCTAGCTATTGAGTTATTTAGGCTTCAAGTTATTCAAGCCTAATTTTGATTTCATTGAGAAAGGCTAATATTTTGTCTTTTAGTTCTCTCAAGTTATTCAACATTGGGATGATTTGATTCTTATGCATCATAAAAGTAGTTAAATGTTTAATTTCCTCATGTTAGGGAGTTGTGTAGGTGGGATATGAGCCCAAATGTGGACCTCTTTCAAGAGACATGCATACGTAGAGTCTGCATATGTTTATTATGAACTTCGTCCTTATTTCTCCTTCCTATATGCACTTTTCTTTGAACATCATAATTATATTTTTGGGATCTTCTATTAGTTCTAACCACATTATTAGAAGAATCATTTGATGTGTATTTATCTCCTAAATATACAAATAGTTTCCTTCTAGATGTACCTTCATGTTCATCAGAGGAGGTTTGGGTTGAATTAGCTATTTATTTAGCTCTCCAAGTTGCTTGTTGTCTCCTTATAGGTATAGTTAGATCTTGAATATCCAAGAACATCCTCAATGTCTTATTTATTCCACATTCCACTCTTATATCAAGTATTTGATTAGGTTCAAGTCAAACATAGTTGTTGCTCTTCACTTGGGAAGAGAATATGACCTTTTGTCATAATATTTTTTTTAGCAAGATGCTAAGACGAATATAATAGGTGCATTAAAATGAACATTATTTAATCCCTAGAAAAATTCCAATTTTTTGGTGTAGGTTGATGAGATTAACAAGACACATGATAGAGTGACACAACTACAAATAAATTATTAGGTGCTTAAGATATTAGAGAAATATTAGAAACACTAGAAATAGTACCCCTATCAAAAATGCAAGTTTGTTAGTTCTCAAAGTTGTAACTCCATGAATCCTAAAGGAAACACCAAAACCTAAGGTTGGGGAAAGTCAACATAGGATGTTGATTTGCACTTATGGTAAAAAAATGGTAACAATTAACCAATGCATAAGAGTGGGTGAGCATAGTCTTCTTCTTTAGGTTTTTCTAGGCCAAGGGGGGTTCCTTGGAGTTGAAAGTGAGGTGGGTGAAGAAAATAATGCAATTACATTTAAGAAATGAAGCATGCCCTAATGTATTATGAGACTTATACTTTTAACTTAGCCTTAATGTTAGTTAGCATCCCAACCTCCTTTGAGTAGAAATGATCGATGTGCATGCAACTTAAGATAAACAAGTTATTTTTCCTTTGTGATAGTTGTAAGTAAGATTTGTTGGGATTTGTACCTCAAATTATTGGCTTGATATACTCCTTGAAGTCTTGTTTCTCTCTTATCAGCCTGACTTCCTCATATCAGCGGGACCTTGTTCTTAGTCCCCCCGATGCTCCGATGACCTCCACAGTTTGGTGCTAACAGTTTCCTCTGGCATTGTGTTCTATCAGTGAGAGTTAGTCATGTCAGTAGGAGTCTCTAAGAAGTCTCCACGATAGCCCTATGTCTTGCCTTGGTCACTCATCAATAGGAATTCGTGTCGCTAATGGGACTCTATCTTGAGTTCCCTCGATGTTCTGATGGAGTAGTGACTCGTATGGCAGTAAAGACTTGTCAGTGGGAGTCTACGAGCTGTCACATCGACAACCCGATATGTAGCATTGCATCCTCATTGGTGGGAAGTTGTGCCTTCGGTGGGACATTGAAGCTTGTCCTACCGATGGAACGATGGAGTGGTTCATTGGTAGGAGATGCTGGTGTCAGTGGAACCTTTGTGAGTGTCCCTCCGATAGGTCGATGGTGTAGGCAGTGTACAATATGTCAGTGTGACTCAGTGGTATCACTAGGACTTCATGTTGGGTCTCATCGATGGAATGATGGAGTGGTGAACATATTGAAGACTCTTGTCACTGGGACGGTGCTTCATCGACAAGAATCCAAAGGTGGTCCCCCCAATGGACCAATGACTCTCATCGATGGGACTCATGGACTTCGGTGAGACTCTTGATCTTGTCTCATCAATGATCTGATAGACATGAAGATGCAATGTGAATGTTGGCAGGACTTCCCTATATTGGTGGGAGACAAATTGGTGTCCCCTTGATATGACGATGACTGACTCGGTGGGACCCGATGGATGTTGAGGTGGAAAACAATGATTGGCTGGAACCTGTTGACGGTTGGATAAAAAATTGGGAATCAGTTGGTTTTCTTGGTCGGCTTGGAGCCGTTGGATAAAATGAGTGTTGCATTAACATTGAATGTTTAGTGTGCCATGATGGGAGAAGGAAAAATGTAGAGAGGAGGGAGGAGAAGTATCTAGTATTGTAACAGTGCAAGGATTCTGAATGGTTATGTTGTCTATATTCTTTGGATGGAACAAGATGAAAACTCTTGTAAAGGCTATGAGCTTGAGATTGTATTGTAACTCTGTTTGTTGTTGAATAATACAATGGCTCGATTGTTTTGGAGTGTGGGGTTTTTTGACCCGAAAGGGTTTTCCCCATGTAAATCTGTGTGTCCATATCTTTTGTCTTTCATATTGGTTGATTTTGCAAATTGAATCTGTTTGATGCATGTTGTTGAAAATGGTTGTATTTGCATGAGCTTTTCGTAGGAGGGTTAATATGGGAAATAAACTATGCCTGTTTTCGCTTTGTGGCATAGTAGTATGTATCTTTGAAGTAAATTAATGGGTTTGAAAGTAACTGAAGGCACTACTGATCTTAGATGTTCGTTCTGAGATGACCATGATTTTTCTAAAAGACTTACCTTTGCACACTCGTAAGAGCAACACATTATAAAATTGTGGAAAGTTTGTTCTATTTCAAAATTTCTTGTGATATGCTTGTGTGAGTATGATGCATTTGTAATAGTGGTGCATTAATTAATCCTGACTTTTATATGAATAATTTTATGCTTTATTTTTATGTATATTGGTATAATGGAAGGATAAATTTTGTAAATTGGTGCCTTGATCCATAGAGGGTGACATAATTGAGTTTTAAAACCAACAGAAAAAACATATATGTGATTCAAAAGAGATACAACATGATAATAATGAATATATCAAGGACTGAATTCTACATTCACATACATAAGCTAGGTTATATGAATGATAGATACAACACCATGATATCATACATCAAAGATGAAACAAACTTAATAATTCATGAACATATTTTGTATAATTATGATAAAAAGATACTTTGTGAAAGCTTCACAAATATTTTATAATCATCATGTTGATAAAATAGTCAAGGATAATACTCAAGCTAGCAATTGTAACTAAAGTAATACATTCAATACATTAAAATACATCTAAATTCCATGGAGACATTCATAATATTGATGACAATACATTAATGATTTTTTCTTTCATTGGATTACAATAATATAATTGTAAGTGGAGTTGAAGCTCAAATTTTTAATTTTAAAAGAACCTTAGGTTTAAGATAGAATGAATAACACCATTGATGATAGTTTTCAATATCTTCTCTTTGTAGCTAACTAGTAACAACCTTTATTCTTTTTCTACCCACATATCATTCCAACTCATTCTTGCAACAAGGGTGGATTCAAAGGTGAGATTTGTAAGTTTTCAAGTTATCTATGCTTGTTGCATCATGTTCTTAGGTTTCCCATGCTTGTTGTATTAATAATCAAATAGCCTTGCAATTGAATCCATTCCCATGAGGAGTCCACTTGTAATTGCATGTATTCAAGACATTTCCTAGGCTCAATTGCACCCATATGTGAGAACTAATGGTGTGTTAGTATAAATATGAAGGAAAGTGTTGAATTTTTCTTGAATGATAAAGTCAATGTGGGGGATGAGTCCCATTTACAAGTTACAAAGTGGAGGACCGATTCTATAAAAGAAATGTATGGTGGAATAAGGGGCATGTAAGTAGATGCATAGTTTGTATTATGTAAACAAGTGAGACAAGTATGTAAATCAAGAAGATAGGGGCATGGGAAAGGAAGGAAAGATGTGAGATAAAATTTGCAAGTGAGATGCAAGATTACAAGAGGGTTGAAATTGGAGGTGGGAAATTAATTTGCAAGAATTTCTCAATTGAATGAAGGGTTTGCAAGCTTGTGAAGAGTGAACCTTCTAGGAAAGAAGGTGAGGCACAAGTTGGAAGTACACCATAAAAGAGAGAGAGAGGAGGTCCAAATGAGAAAAAATGTAATGTACAAGAAGTATGCAAGGTTGAAAATTCTATGTGCATAAGGCCATGTAAGGAGCAAGGGTTGAAATCCAACTAGTAGTTTGCAAGTTGTACATAGGGGAAATAATTCCATGTGTAAGGAAAAGTACATGTGTGGGGAGTATAATCACAAGTTGGAAATGAATACAAATGGAGATATGTATGAATACCAAAATTTTGATTGCTTTATACATTGTGGACCCATGAGACTATAAAACAACTTTACAAAATATGCAAACGCAAACTAGAATTTGAAACTTGCTTGAAAAGACATTAGCAAACAAGAACACAAGACCCCTAAACATAAAAATTTAACACCAAGGAACAATGTAAAGGATAAGGGGGGAATGAAACATAATATAAATAATACTTTTAATACTAGGGCCTTTGAAGGAAATCTCAAAATAATTATCAATGATTTGGCCAAAATGAGGAATAGGGATAACACTGAAGGCATAAGACATGAAAATTTAGGTGATAGGCCAACAAATCCTTGTTTTCTTTAATTAAGTATCAAAATAAATCTACAATAACATCTAACATGGATTTAATTACCAAATACATTTCTTAAAATCCTTTTTGTTTCTTGGACACATTAAATAACTTTTGCACTTTCTCCACAATTAGATCTTGGCTGAATGACCTACCTTTTTTCTTCAACACCCTTTTGAATTGTCTTGTATTTCTATCATACACAACTTAAGGGGATATATCTTCTATTTACATCTCTATATTTCATTGAAGACTTGAATATTCGCTCATCCTTTTCATCCAATTTTCATCTATATCTCTTGTGGTAATCATTTCCTCTAATTAAGTCATCATAGTCAATTGGGAACTATTAGTGGATACAAGTTCAATATTGGTAACATATTGAATTTGTACTTGAAATGTAGGCATGATAGACACAACTGGTAGGGAAAATGTCTTGGTAGTAGTCATTCTTAGTTATGTACCATATACTTGTTGAGGGAAGTGATACATTGGAAAAGTTAGCACTATAGGTATAGTTATGATTGACACATTAAGACTTGAAATAAAATGACTAAATGATTTGAAATGAGACATAGTTGAGTCTAGATCAATAATTCTACATATAATGGGTAGACGTATTGATGGTAGTGGGGTTTCAAAAGATCTAAAATGTAGTGTTGAAACCACTAAACTTGAAAAAAGATAATACAAATAAACTAGCATCTTAAACAACAATGTAATTGCAACATTTGAAATGGGGAAACCTAAACTCAATGAAATAGGAGAAATATACCTTAGAGATGTTACAAACTATCTCTATATTACAACCCCCTTGACTCTTCATCAAAATATGTATCTCTTTAGCTTCCTTCATGTATTTTACTAGGAATTTTGTGACTATTTTTTTTCAAATTCCCATGACCTTCTTCTCCACATCTAAAACAAGTTCCATTGAAATGTCTTCCACTATTTCTACCATATCTTTGCCTCTTTGGTATTTATCATTTTTTTAATTGTGGTATGCATAACTGATTCATCTCTAATTATCAAATGAATTATTCTTCTTTATCATTTTGATATATACTACTACTCTCACTTCCTTCTTGACATCTTCCGCATACAACATTTTATTACTAATTGATATTTACCTCTCAAGAATCTTCCTCATCTTCCTCTTTGCTTGCACTTTAAAAGCTCAAATATCTCATTTGGTTTCTCCTCCATGTTGAATAAAAATTGGTATGCCTCCTCACCTATCTAAAATCTCACCTTGCCTAATTGTTCTTGAATAGTCCCTCTTAGATGTATCTCACATTTCCTTGATCAATTTCACTACGTTCAACCATAATTATGATCTTGTAAATTTTTTGGTATACTCTTTCATAGTATTTTACTTTTGATTTAAATTTTACATGTTTAAACAATTGTAATTGATAATCAATTGATATAAAAATATTTTTGAATTTTGAAATCAACCAATCCAACTTTTATTTCTTTTCTTTGCATCTTCTATATCTTTTCAATTATATTTATTTATACTAAATCTCAACATGTTTTATCAACTCAGTCCTTGCAAACCTAACCATTTTAAAATCTAAAAAATTTCATAATAAAATATTCTTCTAAATAATTTAATTAATTAATCAATTCTTCATAACATCTCTCATTTCTACTCCCTTTATGACTCTATGATGGTCCTTTTACATGATAAAATTGGGCGCAAAGTGTCAAATCAATGCATTTGTACATAATGTGTGATTTCATTACCAAAATTACTTGATTAAAGATGATTATATGTTATTATTTCCTTACAAGTTTACTAAGATATGTGTGGAAAGATTATGTTGTGCAATAGCTAGAGGTATCAAGGAAGGAGAACTAGGTCTTAGTGCTGAAGTGTCCTAAAATAATATAGTAGTGTTGGAAACTAAATAATGAATTAAGATAATAATTAATTGGAAATAAATTAATTATTGGTTTAGGTAGTTTATTTTGAGTTCATAAAGGTAAGTCTATTTATTTGCTTGATAATTAATTCTTAAGGTTATTAAAAAAATAAAAAATAGATAAAGCAATAATATTGTTTTAGAACTTCAATTTTATTTTAAGTTAATTATATAGTTAGATAAATAAGGTTTCAAATATCTTTTAGGAATATAATTAATGTAATCATGCATTTCAATTATTTAATGATTATAATTAAAATTATTTTTTTATGTGCAAAGTTCCCTATTTTATAATTGGAAATAAATAATTACATTATATTTCAATTTGAAAAAAAGAAAAAATATTTATTTCTATTTTTTTGTTAGAGAAATGTTAAGAAATTAGAAAATAAATTATTCTATTATTTTATTTGTGAATTAAAATATAGAACTTCCTAATATTAGTTTTAAGTGAATCTTTTATGCGAATAGAATTGGAAAAGATAATATTTTAGTATTTTATTTAAATTTGTATGAGGAAAAATAAAAATATGTCAATATTAATTTCTTGTATAAATAATATAATATAATATTTTTATTTTTAGGTTTTGATTTAGGTTTTTCAACGAAATAGAGATTTATTAAAATAATATGAGTTATTTTATCTTCCATCATTGCATCTTAGATAAAGAAATAAAATAAGATATCTAAGCTTAAGGATTTGGAAGTTTTCTTTGTAAGGAATTAGAGGATTGGTGTTGTTTGTGAATTATTTTTGATTCATTACCACTGATTTTTTTTTTTTTTTTGATTAAGATAAAAATGGGAAGGGATTGTACCCATTAAAAAACAACCATAAAGGCCTAGCAAAAGGATCTCACAAGAAGTGAGGCAACCAAAAAACTAAAAACAACAACACATAAAAGACCAAAAAAAAAAAACACAGACATTGCCAAAGACTAAAACAAGTCTAAAACCAACTACTGATCATCGAGTAGGCATAAACTGTTGATATCTTGCCATTATTTTGTAAGGAATTGTAGCTTGTCTTTGAAGGACAAAGCCTTTAAGTTCTTGCTACCAACATCATCTTATCCTTCTTTTTGGAGCTAGTTGTTAGATGCATAGGACAACTGAGAGGGGGATGAATCAGTTGTACACTTTAAAACATCAAAACCCTCATTAAAATTTAGATCTTTAATAGCCCTTAAACTATTATCATGCATTAGTAAAATGTAAATATATGAAACAATAATGCAAACACATCAAACACATAAGAACACCAGATTTATGTGGATAAATGAAGAAGGGAAAAAGCATGGTGAGGATTAGCTCACAATATAAAGTAATAACAACATCAAATACAATAGACTCATTGTTGGAGGGCTCACTACCCAAAAGAAAGAAGGGCTTACTGCCAAAGGACTCATTGTCCAGAAGAAAGAAGATAGAAGAAGGGTGGCTCACTGCTAATTTTAATTGCTAACAATGCATCTCTCTCATGCTAAAGGTATAGTTCCACTAAAGCACATACAAATCATTCAATAGACTAAAATGTAGACACCTTCTGCTCACTGCATTTGGGAGTCATAAGCATTAAAGATCACACTCAGATCACCACAATTGATCAATTTCACATCTTTCGTAACACACATACTCTCTGCTTACTCCACACAAATCACCTTATATTTATATACTGTCCACGACCTAAAGAAATTCTCAATTAGGCCAACCTTAAGGAAATGTATGCACCTCAACTGTGCAACATCAAATAGGTCAACACCAAACACTTCCATGGTATAAAGAAGTGAAAGAATACCACACCATTACTTAACTGGGACCCAAATCTACATTGACATGCTTCTCAACACTTCTACAAACAACAATCATCCTCTGCAATTAGTGCTAGCACGCTAGGTCGACCAAACCTCCACTAACACTAAAAAGTGACTCCAAACACACCTCTATGGGTCTAGAAACATTTCATGGACCAAAAAAAAACATTCTAAAGCATCTCAAAATACTCCATATCATCAAAATATTCACCACTACTATTGCAACCACCTGAAACTCAAGAACACCTTTATTGTGTGCAACCAAACACATTAGCACATACATCTAACTTACCAAACAACGTTGTAGAGCATCATAACACCTAAAATTTCAAGGGAGGATAGATACAAACAATATACGCACGTTTCTAGATCTGCAAAACATGAACCTTCACTATGGAGAAATGCAGAACAATCACATTTATCCCAAACACCCTATTTCACCAGATAAACATACTGTCAAACACATCTTCCACTACAATACGATCCAAAACCTAAAAATATGGATATAGAACCTCTGAAAACCTCTAATAATCTTATTCAAACCACATAGTCATATATTCAACCATGAAGAAATGGAAAGAAAAAATTGAACACCACTTTGTCACACTAAACTCTCTTTTATTCAAATTTTCTCAAAAGCACTTGGAAACCAAGTGAACCAACTACATCAACAATACTAATCATATCTCTACAACACATCTACAACATCTACAACATCTCTCATCAACTATATAAAATTCAATTATCTCTCCAAACACATCCTCTACAACTATAATGAAGTAAGACATCAATAAAAACACTAGACACATTGTGTTGACATTAATAGCAACAACTCCAAGCATCCAACAAATCCAATGCTAGAGGTTGACATCATCAACACCTAAAAAATTCCAACACTCTTCATACAAGGTTTTGGCATCAATGATAACACCCAAAAAACTCACAAACAACTCAAGCTTCCAACAATCTCCCTCTTTGTCATTGACGGTAACACTGGTTTTAAGAAAACATCAACAACAAAAGCAACCAACAACAAATCTGCAATAAGCAACACTCCCCTTGACCAGACATGTCTCACACTTCATACTCTCTTGATCTTGAACACTCTCTCCCCCTATGGTCTTCAAACCATATTCTCTTCTACACTATTCAACCAACTCTCTCCCAATCAACTCTAGCTCTCTCCCATAATACTTTTTTGAACTATGGTTTTTCAAACACTTCTCCCCCCCTTTGACATCAATGGAAAAGGGCCATAAACTCATCCAAATCTCTTTCCTACATTGAACTCTTTTTCTCTCCCCCTTCGGGGCACAAAATATGCTCCATTTGACTTCACCAACCAACAATACTACTACTTGCTCCCCTTGAGAGGTAGCCTTCATTAGTTTAGAGAAAAACAATAAATCTTGAATTGCTCCACCAAATTGATGCACACTCTTATGCATTTAGCTGAAAGGAGGGGCAATAACCCCTAACTTCTATCAAATATACTCAAATGTATCTTTAGGAAGAGCCTTCGTCAAAATATTTGCAACTTTATTTTTTGTAGGAACATACTCCAACTTCACCTCATTTTCTATAACCTTCTCTCTTAGAAAGTGATACCGGATTGAGATATGATTTGTTCTTGAATGCATCATCGAATTATTTGATATGTTGATAGAACTTGTATTATCACACAAGATAGAAATAGGTTCATCATATGAAATTATGATATCCTTCAATGTCTACTTCATCCACAACACCTATGTGTAGCAAGATGCTACTGCAATATACTCTTCTTCTATATTAGATAATGAAACTGAGTCTTTTTTATTACTCAATCGTGAAATCAATATGCTTCCAAGAAAGAAAGCACCTCCACTTGTACTTCTTCTATCATCCAAACAACTTGCCCAATTTGCATCATTATTGGCACTTAAAGAGAAATCAATATCCTTTGGATACCATAGACTATAGTCTAGAGTGCCCTACAAATATCTGAATATCCTCTTTACTGCTTCTACATGTGATTCTCTAGGGTATTATTGAAATATGGCCACAAGACAAACTACATGCATGATATTTGGTCTAGTAGCAATTAGATATAGTAGTCCACCAATCATTGATTTGTACTTTCTCTGATTAGTCTTAGGAGATTCATCATTCTTGCTCAACTTGCAACTAGTAACCATAGGAGTACATACCAGTTTAGAGCCTTCCATTCAAAACTTCTTCAACATTTCCTTGACATAATTTGATTGTGAAATGAATATTCCTTTTTTTTTTTCTAACTAATTTGTAGTCCAAGGAAGAAATTCATCTCCCCATACATAGGCATCTCAAAATCTTTCTACATCTCATTTGCGGACTTCTTACACATTGGATAATTTCCTCCAAAGATTATACCATAAACATACACAACCACAATCAAAATTTTATCCTTCTCAACTTTAAAGTAAATATTGCTACATGCAGTACCTTTATTGAATCCTTATTGCAACAAGTACCTATCCAACCTTGCATACCAAGCTCTGGGAGCTTGCTCGAGTCCATACAATTCCTTTTTCAATTTGTGAACCGTATCAAGATTATCTAATAATCGAAAACCTTCTGGTTGTTCAATGTATACTTCTTCCAACTCACCATTCAAGAATGCAGGTCCTTCACATCCATATGATAAAACTTGAAGTCCTTATTTGTTGTAAAGGCCAAAAACATCCTAAAAGACTCCATTCCTGCCACCAGAGCAAATGTCTCCTTAAAATCTATTCCTTCCACTTGTGAGTAACCCTTACACACAAGTCTAGATTTATTTCTGACAACCTCTCCATTCTCATTTAGCTTGTTCTAAAATACCCATTTAGTTCCTATTACATTCTTGTTTGCTAGTCTTGGGACTAATTTCCAAGTCTGATTCTTCTCAATCTGCATCAATTCTTCTTCCATATCTTTGGTCCAATTTTCATCCTTACATGTCTCAATTACTTTCTTAGGTTCTACTTTGGAAAGTAGACACAAATTTACCTATTATTCTTGTCAACACATCTCTGCTCTTATCACCAATGATCTAATTTCTTCATAATGATTCTTCTATACATACTTAGGAGTTTTAGGAATCCTTTCTGGAGCTTCTTCCTTTGCAACTTGAATCTCATTTTCCTTCTTCTTTGAAAGAGGACTCATCAAATTCATAACCTTCTATCAGTTGATGAGCCCAAAATGTGCTCATAGTTTGGATACTATGATGAAATTTTAACGCCTTTACTTTTATTATTTGTGGTTGTTTAAAACTCTTTTGAAACCTTTTATAGGGATATCCTGTAGCAAAACACTTTCATTTTCCTACAGCTTATTGTGTTGGACTCGGGATCGTGACGGCTACTCCCCGTTGACTTCTAAAATGACTCATATCGTGATACGCTTTTTGAATGATGAAGTAGATTTAATGTGTGATTAATGAATAGATATCGTGTATGTGCCATACGCATTTTCTTTCACATTTGTTACCTTTTGTTTCACAGGTTGTTGAAGAATGATCGAGTCAAGCGTAGTCGATCTCGGCCTTGCAGCAAAGTCCATTTCCTGCATGACTTCAAGGAAGCTCCGGCGAAGCCTCTCTGACCGAAACCGTTGGGAAAGATTTTTAATGACAGTCAACCTGGAAAGAGTGGAGCACTAGATTCTCTTTGGATCGAGTTGAATGCATAAATTCATTTATGAAGTTTGTTCCTTTGATTCTAGGATACACTTTACTTCCACGTCTTTCTTTGATAGGGTTAGTTAGTTAGTTGCTCTCCTAATTTTAAATAAAGTTCTCCTCTTGCGCGAGTGAGAGGGGAGATGATAGTTAGAGTAAGATAGAAGCATAGTGATAGCAGATATCATGTAAGAGTCAGTATGATAATGAAAAACAGAATCTGTTTGACAAGAGACAAAATTTGTTGTTAGTTTCTATGTCAACAAAGCAATGTATACCATTTTGTTTTCATGAATAAAGTTTGATGAAGTTCTGAGTTCAGCACCTGCATAATCAGTAGACGCTTGCTAAGGGGGCCCACTTAGTAAGTATCTGTAGCTAGTTAGTTAGCTGTTCTTTTCTGTTGATCTTCAGTTAGCTTTCATCTATGAAGTTTTCATACAAACTCAGTCTTGTATTGCTCCTGCAGCATAGGGAATCCATCCCTGTGCCTGTTCCTGTAGCATAAGGCCAGTTCTTAGTTTGTGTTTCAGTCGTAGCTGTTATGGTTTCTGTTTTAATCAAATCATAGTTGAGTTAAAAGAACTTTGCATTACCTTTCTTGTAGTGTGGATATAATTCCCTTCTAAGTATTTATTTCTGCTAAGTTTTGACTGAAACTAGTTCTTAGTGCATATATTTTTCCGTGCCATTTAAAGTATACGTCCCCTGGTTTGACAAGTAAATGAACGTCCATAGAAAGATATTAGTCACTTGTTGGAATGTCCAATTCCCAGGAAAGGTTTTACTGTGATTATCATATCCTTTTATAGGCGCGACCATTTTTGGCGCCGTTGCCGGGGATGGCGTTAAGCTAAGGATTTGTCAGAAGTCATTTTTAGTATTAGTTTAGTTTGTTAGTCAAAATTTTTCAAAATCTTTCAAACCACAATTCATCGTATTGCATGCATAGAAGAAGAAGAGACGCACTGGGAAGGTTCCTCCTTGAAAACCTGTTTGTTGAACTACCATTTGACCCAGTTGACAACGAACCTGAAGAAAATCCATTCGCTCTGTTATTCCAGCAAGCAAACATGGCAAATAATCCACCTAATAATCCACCTCCTGCTTTTGAGTTTCCCATTGTTCCCCAATGAGATACTGACAATCTTAAGAATATACCTTCTTCACTACTTCCAAAATTCTATGGCCTAGTCACGGAGGACCCTGAAACTTTTCTATTTGAGTTTGATGTCCTCTGTCGCAGTTATGACTACAATACAAATGCCCATAAGCTGAAGTTATTTCCTTCCACCTTGAAGGAGGGAGCTCTCAGATGGTTCATGAGTCTGGGAA
>VDFB02077716.1:82715-105596 GCA_007258455.2 Sequoia sempervirens
CAAGCCCTTATGCCACCTCCTACAACAACTGCCACAAATACTGGACCTCCAAAACAAACGCCTATGCCTGCCCAGCCATTGCCAAATCCCAATAATAGGCAATAGCAACAACCACAACAGCCTACGTATCTTGCCGAAGCCAACCAATATCAAGCTTATGCCTTAGACGTTAATGACATCCATTTGAGGTCTGGAACCACTTTACCTGCTCCAAAACCACCTCTAATTACTGAAATACCAGATTCTTCCCTTGAAGAATCTACTGCACCTGCTGATCCTCCTGAGTATATGCCTATACCTGATACGGTTTCTAAGGAGCCTATTTTGCAAAGTCAAGACAAACCAAATTTTCCTCAGAGGTTGCAAAGTACTGCATTTACATCTATGGAAGAACCCACTTTTGACATTCTGGATCAACTAAAAAATGTACAAATTCAAATCCCCTTATTTCAGGCTATTAAAGATGTACCCATTTTTGGAAAAGCTATTAAAGAGACCTGTTTGAAGAAGCCTGGACGAAAGAAAAAGGATCCCCAAACAATTCATGTCTTAGGGAAATTGGCTGATATAATATTGGGAAATGTAGTCATCCCAAAGTATATTGACCCTGAAACTCCTGTAGTGCAAATACATATAAATGGCCAAATTGTAAAAAATGTTTTGATTGACTCAGGTGCTGCCATTAATGTCATGACAAAGCATACTATGGAATCCTTGAACATTTCAAACATTAGGTCTACACCCACAGTTCTGCAGCTTGCAGATAGTTCCACAGTTAAACCTGATGGGATGGTGGAAGATGTAATTGTCACTCTTGAATCTTGGGAGTATCCAACTGATTTCACAATATTATCAGTTAAGGCAACTTTAGGAGGGTATCTAGTTATCCTTGGTAGACCATGGTTGGCAACTGCTGATGCTTTTATAGGATGCCGCTCTGGAGATATGACCATTTCTGATGGACAATCCACAAAAAAATTGGCTCTGTATCCACCTGCTAGACCTCAACCAGATTTGTCCCAACCTGTTTGGCCAGATGAGGGGGAAGAAACTGAAGAAGCCAATTCTTTGACTCAATTAATGATGCTTCAAAATGATCCATTCTCACAACTTCAGAGTGAGGATGCTTTGCTCTTTCAAATTCTACAGTACAACTCTGATATGGGTAGTTCATCTGATCTAAATGGCAACGATCTATAATGTTTCCTGCAGAAACCAAATTCTGAGATTTCGCTGCCTAAACTTCCAGCAATTTTTCATCACTTGCTTCCACAAGAAGTAAAAACATCACCTGTAGATTCTATGAGTAATCTTACTAAGCAGATAGAATTGTCTCCAGGTCACTGTTTGAATATCAATAGCAAGTTGTCACAATATCAACAGACTATCTTATTAAAAATGCTACAAGATCAGCATAAAGCTTTTGCATAGTAATATGGAGACATGCAAGGAATAGACCCTCGAGTTTGTACTCACATGATATATATCAAAGAAGATTGTTTACCAGTTAGACAACCTCAAAGGAGAGTAAATCCAACACTTAGAGAAATAGTTAAAAGTGAGCTTCAAAAATTGCTTGATGCTAGTTTTATTTATCCAATCTCTGACAGTCAATGGGTTTCTCCATTAGTTATTGTTCCCAAGAAAGGTGGAAAATGGAGAGTGTGTGTAAATTACAGAGAGTTGAACAATGCCACTAAAAAAGATCATTTTCCACTACCTTTTGTAGACCAAGTACTAGACTCACTATCTGGCAAAATATATTTTTCCTTTTTGGATGGGTACAGTGGGTACAATCAGATAAAAATTGCCCTCGAGGATCAAGATAAGACCACTTTTACCTATCCATGGGAAAAATTTGCTTATTTATTCTTTCCTTTTGGTCTATGCAATGCGCCAGCAACATTTCAGAGAGTAGTAATTAGTATCTTTGCTGATATATCTCATGAATGTATGGAGATATATATGGATGATTTCACCACCTATGGAATCACATTTGAAGAAGCACTGGTGAATTTAGAAAAAGGTATTGAAAAGGTGCAGAGAGAAAAATTTGTCTCTAAACAGTGAGAAGTGTTTTCTAATGATGGAAGAAGGTATTGTTCTAGGTCATCATATTTCAAAGAATGGAATTCAGGTCGACCTTGCTAAAATTGAAGTTATTCTGCATTTACAAACTCCTGCAAAATAAAAAGATGTCAGAAGTTTCCTTGGCCATGCAGGGTATTATAGAAGGTTTATAAAAGATTTTAGTAAAATTTCCAGTCCACTTTATGCCTTATTAACTAAGGATTCTCAATTTGAGTGGACAGAGGCTTGTGAAAAATCTTTCCTGCAACTAAAGGACCTGCTTACTCAAGCCCCTGTTCTTCAAGGTCCAAAATAGAATTTTCCTTTTAACATACATGTTGATGCCTCTGATTTTGGTATAGGAGCAGTTTTAAGTCAAAAAGAAAATTCAGTTGAGCATGCCATCTACTTTATCAGCAAGAACCTTCAAGGTCCTGAGCTCAACTATACTGTTATAGAAAAGGAATTGCTTGCAGTAGTGTATGCTTTGAATAAATTTAGGCATTATGTCACAAGTTATCAGATATTCGTCCATACTGATCATGCAACAATCAAGTATCTGATGAACAAACCTGCCATTTCTGGTAGATTAGCAAGATGGCTCCTATTGTTACAAGAATTTAACATTACAATAATTGACAAACCAGGAAGAGCTAATGTTGTAGCTAACTTTTTATCAAGACTTCAATCAGCTGCACCTGATGAACACGAGGTCATTGATGATAGGTTCCCAGATTAACACTTGTTTTCCATTACTGCATATACACCATGGTATGTAGACATTGCCAATTATCTAGTAGCAAACAGAATACCAGATCATTTTTCTCCAAAAGAAAAGAAATTGTTAATAGAGAAAAGTTTCAACTTTTCATGGATTGCAAATTGTCTGTTTTATACTGGACCTGATCAAGTGATGCGAAGATGTGTAAGAGAAGATGAGACTTATGATATCTTGCATGCTTTCCATGATGAACCATGTGGGGGACATTTTGTAGCAAAAATAACATCAATGAAGATTCTTACAACAGGGTACTACTGGCCAACATTACACAAAGATGTTGTGGCCTATACAAGGAAATGTGACAGATGCCAACGTATGGGAAGACCAACTAAGTCAGATGAAATGCCACTATATCCACAGGTAATAGTCACCCCTTTTGATAAGTGGGGAATGGATTTTGTGGGACCAATTGATCCACCATCAAATGGCAAGTCATACATCTAGTTTGCACGGACTATGTAACAAAATAGGTTGAGGTAAAAGCTATGACTCATGCTCGAGATAACAAGGTTGTTGAATATCTGTATGAATAAATTTTCACTAGATTTGGAGTTCCCAGAGAGCTTATAACTGATCAGGGAGCTCAATTCACATCCAATCTGATCACTGCACTAATGAATGACTATAAGATCAAACATAGGAAGTCCAGCCCCTATCACTCTCAAGCCAATGGTCAGGCGGAGGTAACAAATAGGGAAATTGAGGCGATCCTAATAAAGATTGTGCAGCTTCATAAAAAAGATTGGAGCAATCAACTTTCTAAAGCAGTTTGGGCCTACAGAACTACGTGGAAGACAACAACTGGGTTTACACCTTTTGAGCTGCTTTATGGAAAAACAACAATGTTGCCCATTGAATTTGAGCACAAAACTTTGAGGACAACTCTTGAACTCAATATGGAAATATCTGAAGCACAGAAGGACCGTCTACTACAGCTAAATGCCTTGGACGAAATGAGAAAAGCAACCCTACAGCACACAGAAGCAATCCAACAACAAATGAAGAAATGGCATGATCAACATATCAAAACCAGAAAATTTTCTGCTGGTGATTGGGCTCTGTTATATGATTCTAGATATCAAGAGAACCAAGGTAAGCTCACAACACGCTGGCTTGGCCCCTATGAAGTTAAGAATGTGTTTGACAACGAAGCTGTATAGCTGGCGACAATTGATCCAGTCCGTTTCAAAATGCTAGTTAATGGCCATCGACTCCGGTTGTACCATAAACCAGTTTCAAAGAAAAATTCATGCAGCAGTTCATTCAAATTCCTCCCGCTACTCTTCCTGCAGCCGAAGGCTTTAGCCTTTCTCCTGCAGCTTCATCGTAATTTTGATAAAGCATGCTCATAATAAAGGTTTTCTTTTTAAAAGGAAACCCCTTTTTCTCCATTCTCATTTATCGCCCCCACCTCACTTCTCTATCTTCCATCCATCCATCTCATCCATTCATTTCATCCATTCATCTCGTCCGCCCATGTCACCCATCCACTTCATCCACCTGCATCACCCTTAATTAAGATATTATTCCCAACTGTCAACTCATGCAGATGCCGTCATCTTTCTTCACACATACATGCAAATATCAAAAGTACGCCATATCTTTTGTTATCACATATTTGATTTATTTTATTCTATTCATTTACTGCTATGCATGTACCGGTCATTATTACCCGATCTCCGCTTATTTTTTAGTACATGTGAGGACACATGGCATACTCTCAGTAGGGGGCGGGGTAATCCACCTTTTAAAACCTGTCTTTTCACCGTTGTCACAACTGCACAAATAACCTTCTTTATTATTCTTCTAGTACTTTCCAACTATGATCGCATGTCCTTCTTTATTGCATGTTTTTTTTGTAAATTATGATTAAGACTGCTTGTTTAAAAAATTCATTTTTGGAAAAGAAAGAAATGTGATGGCACGACAGAAGAAAACCAAAGCAGAAAGGGGAACAAAGAATTTAAATTCTCGGTAAGAAATTGAGTTTAGAGGAAAACTGTGAACATGGGTGGTCAGTTGGTGCAACATGAGCCTGTAGCTCATGAATTATTATTGCAAAATCCTCAAACAATCCACGCATTCAGCATCTGTGGATGGTTAAACTATTTCTTGAACTTAAATGCTTTTGATGAGGAGGCTGTTGGAGAATTTTTGAGAACCCTTTCTAAAGGGGAAGCCACTGTATGGGGTCTAACGGTTGTTGCAACTGAAGACAGAATTGTTGAAGTAACCGAGCTTTCAGCCGTTGGAGAAAATTTTTCTTCAGATGCTGCCACTGCAAGGGCTAAGTTTTCAATGCCCACTGATGGACCTTTGGAAGTCTCCAAGTAGGGATGCAAGTGGGTAACGTTGCCTCGTCCTTATTCAGAATACACCACTTACATAATCAAGTATTTAACCTGTGAAGGCCGTTTCTCTTACCTGTATTCTTATCATTTCAAATTATTAAGTCATATGAGGCATGGGTTAGTTGTAAATGTTCTAAAATTACTATTCAAATTTCTAGAACAAAGTGCCCATGGAACCCAACAAGGGAAAGATAATTCTGTTGCTCAACATGGCCTTATCAAATTACTAATTGAACGCTCTTTGAGAGATGTCTCACCTCTTTTCTGGAAATAATTCATTGTCCAAAAGAGCTTGCAAATTCTACAACCCTCTAGGGTACTTACCCCACGGCCTCATAAAAAGAAGAAATAAATTGTGTCTACCAGTAGAATAGGGCAAGGGTCATCTACTCTTGTAGCACTTGGTCCTGCAGCTCCCCCACCGGAATCTTCTGCTGGGATGCAAACTAGGTCTGCCACTAAGAGAGAGAAGGGAAAAACAAAGGCAGGCGAGTCGTCTGGGGCAGAACAAACCCCAGAGTCTGACCCTCATTCTCAAAAAAGGCAATGCTCTTCTCCTGCAGCACCTTCCCCTGCAGCCGTCTCTCCTACAACAACACCTGTTGCTAACACCAATTCACCATCATCCTCTGGCAGGGCAGAGCCCTCTAAGCAGACAAGAAAAAGGAAGGCTATCAGAACATCTCCTGCAGTCGCACCAGTGCCAAGAAGAGTTTCCACAAGAAAACAATGTAAAACCTCCCCTACTTCACCTCAACCAGAGGTTATTGTAATCTGAAAAGGGTCTGTAGAGTTCGAATTTGATGTTTCTCAGAATGTGTCTAAAAATGCTGCACAAAGTTCATTCGTTCCTGAAGAGGAACAAGTTGAGACAAAAGAAATAGGGCATAATGAGCAAGGGTTACCGAATCTTGATGACTTGGCTACCGCTGCTATGCAGTTTTCGGAGGAAGCACAGTCTTCTCCACTGCAGCAACAAGAATTCATCTTGCAGCAAGAGCAAGAATTGACTGAACAATTGAATGTGCCTAGTGAAGCTACATTTCACCGTGCAACTTGTAAAGCCATTGTTGTTTATAAGAAGACATTTTTGATTGAGTTTTTGGAATATGTCAAAGCTAATTGGGAAACAGTTACATTGCAAACCCTGACTTTCCGGCACATAGCCCAAACTGACATGCAACAAAGTCTATGGGAGGTAGAAATGAAGAAACTGAAAAAGGAAATTGAAAGTCAGAAGCAGGAAATTGTTGAGTTGAAAACAAAAATGGATGAAATGTTAAAAGTAACTGGTCAGATCATGGCATGCCGACCACCACCTAGAATTTATGCTCTGTGCCTTAAGGAACAGTTTTTATGGTTCCAACTAATGAGAATTTTCAGAAATCAAGATCTTATACTTCACACTGCTAATAAATTTTACGAGGCATATCAGACAGCCCCTAATTGGTTAAGAAATTCTCTGTGTGAATTTTATTTACATGGCTTCTTAATTCCATCAGAAATAGAATGGAACCCTCTTTTGTATATTGGTGATATCCATTTGAAATCATTTATGTCATGGGAAACAAATGAAGCGAATTATGGCAGGCAATAAGAAATATATGAGGAAGCTGAGAGAAATGAGCCTGTTCCATTACGCTCTCAAAGTTCAAACCCCCATGCAATGTTGAAAGACTGGTTTGCTTTGACATATGGCATTAATAATATTCCAGCTAGAGAGAAGATATTTGATATCAGGAAACAGGTATATGATGAATTTCAGGAACAATCATATTCATTTTAGAGACTGGCATACACCAGAAGTGAGAAAAGGTGGGAAAGATTAATAGTTGGACTAAGAAGATCCGAACCTCATAGTCCCCTAAATTTCACAGCAGCTCTTAAACGATCAAGCAGATATATATAGTTGGGACTTCAAAAGAGATTTGAACTATGGTTGCCATTGACATTCAGACCTCCTGTGCTAATGTGGCCCCTTTATCCTCACCAGGCTACAAATCTTAATGATGATTTAGAGGACTGTAAGTATGAAAGGTGCCGGGATTTCAGAGGATTTTATTACAGGTTTGGAAATCCATTTTAGAGTCATGCAACAACCACTGATTTCAAAGAAACTGCCAGAAAAGTTAATGCTGGAGGACCAATATTAGGCTAAGTAGGGGGCAGTGATGAGCCCAAAATGTGCTCATAGTTTGGATACTATGATGAACTTTTAATGCCTTTACTTTTATTATTTGTGGTTGTTTAAAACTCTTTTGAAACCTTTTATGGGGATATCTTGTAGCAAAACACTTTCATGTTCCTGCAGCTTATTGAGTTGACCTGACTGCATTTATTACCCTGTTGACTCCCTAAATGACTGGTATATCGTATACAATTTTTTGAATGATGAAATGGATTTAAATGTGTGATTAATGAACAGATATTGTGTATATTCCATACGCCTTTTCTTTTGCATCTTTTACCTTTTGCATCGCAGGTTGTTGAAGAATGATCAAGTCAAGCACAACCGATCTCGGCCTTGCAGTAAAGTCCATTTCCTGCATGACTTCAAGGAAGCTCCAGCGAAGACTCTGTTAGGATTGGGTGTTGTACACCTTGCATAATGTTTGTAATATTTTATTTATTTATTATGTGTGTGGTGCACCTAGGGGTTTTCTAGGTGAACGTGCATCACAAGGAGTTATAATGTTGGGGCCACTTTGTTGTATGTAACATTGGGACATAATTGTAAAATGTAATTATTTAATATTGGGGAATAATAAAAAATAATAATAAAGTACCCAATATTAAATGTGGGGTCACATGATGTAGTATTTTTGGGCACATGGTTTATGTAATACCACTTGGTGGTTTTGTGGGAGCTTGTTTCTATAAAAGCAACCACATGGGTAGTTGTTGAGGGTTGGATCAAAAAGTTGGTCAAGGGTTTGACAGGTTGCTGCAGGTTAGCAGGTTGAGCTTGTGCATGTGTGAGGGTTTGAAGCATGGCATGGGATGTGTGGATTCATGCTTGGTCACATGGAATGCATGGATAGCTTGTGCTTCAGAAGTGTTCATGGAGTCTCTGTAGATGTATTGTAATGGGTTTTCATTGCTGAATAATACATGGAGTGTGGATGCTTTTGGAGGCTGGGTTTTTCCCTCTTGAGGGTTTTCCCAGGGTATATCTTGTGTCATCTTTGATGGGTATGTTGTCTATTCTCTTGCATGTTGATGTTGAGTATTTTACTTGCATGTTTTCATATTTGCGTTATGTGGAAATTGTCATTCTATGGCTGCATAGTTTCCTTACAAGTGTTATCGGAGCTTTGGTTATTGGATTGGATAACCTAGGTTGCATGAGAGAATGAAAGGCAATGGCAAGATATAGGGTTTTGCAGGTGTTTTATTGCAGATCTGAGGGTTTTGGGTTTGTTGTTATGATGGGTTATTTGCAGATTTGGGGTGTGAAAACTTTTGGCAAAATAGGGTTTCTTGGTCATGCATTTAAATGAGGGTTTTGGGGGTGAGATTTCACAGATGACCTCCTAGGACAAAATGGACCTCATAGTTGGATTCAGGATGGCTGAGAGAGAAATTTTGACATATAACATGCCCTATTTTGAATTCTGGAAAAAATGCTACCCACTGATGGTAGATGCGGGTCGTGATATAGTCGTCTCAAAAAAATAAAAAAATCGGAAAAATAAAATCCCGTCGAAATTATTAAAAAAAATCCTGCAAAAATCAAAAACAAAAAAAATTAATTTTTGGAGTCTTGTGAGACCCACCGGTACCTCCTCGGTATGTATCCACGATAGTGGCAGTCTGACTGTCGGCCGACCTACTGCCGTCGGCGGAAGAATTAAACCAGTCGACCCGAGGGCTGCCGTGACCGCCAAATCCTGGGCTTAAAACAAAATTTAATAAAATTTCAAAATTTCAAAATTACGCCATATTTGAAAATTCCACCCGGATTTCAACATAAAATATGCCGAATTTAATATGGCGTCGGGTACGCCATAGGGGTGGGGAATTTTTTTTTTAGAATGGAAAATTAAATTACATTTAATGAATTTTTTGAAATCCGCCGCCCACCCACCACCGGAGCGCCGCCCGATCACCACCGGAGAGCCACCAGGGGGTGTAATTGGTCATTTTATAGCTATTTTTTTCAAACGGGCATAACTTTCACCCAGCATGTCATATTTTTGACTTCTTATAGTCATTGGAAAGTTGGTTTCGAGCACTACGCAGTGGTATAGGTTTTGTTCCATGGTTTTACAGTTTTGATAGTGTTTTTCTTGGTTGAAGTCAGATATTTATTTTGAGCTTTGAGAGGGCATATTGGGTGCATACGGAGTCGGATTTTGGACTTCGAGTAGTCAACGGAAAGCTTGTTCAGAGTACTTCATAGTGGATTAGGTTTTGAGATATTTTGGCATGGTTTATTTGCTGTTTTCTTTATTTGAACTGTTTATGGGTCTCTTTGACTATGGCATTATTATGAGCTTATGGATTGTTGAATTTGGGATATTTGATGATGGATTCATTGTATGCTCAGTTGTACATCTCAGTTTATTCTATTTTTGACATGGTTATCAGCATGTATGTTGCATTGTTGTATCTACAAGTTGTGCAATGTTGTAGGCGGTCTATACTTACTTGTTGTACCTATAACTTGGATATGGGTTGTCTTTGCCCATTGATATTTTCAGTGTTGATGCATGATCAGTTTTAGTGGCTTGGTTTAGTCACTGGGTTTGTTGATTTGGTTGTCATGTTGAGGAGGTGAGATGGTATTACTAGGTACAGTCATGATATGAGATCTATGTAGTTGACTATGATTATGCAGATATGTGGACACGATTGGGTTGATTTGTTGGTATATTTGGTGGTGATCATGATGTCATGGATGTTTCTTGTGCATTAAATACTTTGGCATGTTATGATGGTTTATACAGGTGCATGATTGGTGGTGTTGGATTGGATCCTGATTCTGGTTGTGGCGGTGTATCTTCTTGGTTTAGATTGGTATCATGATGTCATGGATAGCTTGGTTACACGGTTCAGTGGGAGCTTGTGACAGTGATGGTTTGGCGGTGATGGATATGATGGTTTGGTGGTGTATCTTCTTTCTTTAGAGGATGGTTATCATGTTGTCATTGAGAGCTTGGATTCACAGGTTTTTGTGTGAGCTTATGACAGTGATGTAGTGTTAGTTTTGTGCATCATGGTGCCATGGGATTGCTCGGTATCACGGTTCAGTGGGAGCATTTGGCGATGATGTGGATCCATTGTTGATTATGGATGGTTGTCTTCAGCAGGTGATCTTTGGTGTCATGGAGGAGCTCTTGGATTATGTGTGCTACAGTGAGAGTTCTTTGACATCAGGTGTCGGAGATGTTGAGGTATTATTTATGACTTGTTGGTTTTGACAGGTGATCCTTGGTTGTAGGATGGTTTTATTATTATGTCATGGTATACTCTTGATTACCGGTTTAGAGTAGTGGCATGGTATATGTTATGATGATTTGAGCATGTGATCTTCTTTTGAGAGGATGTGAGATCATGGTGTCATGTTTATGTTCCTGATTCTGCAGTTGGAGCTATGATTTTGATCTTGGTTGGTTCTCTTTGTATTGAGTACATTGATCATTTGCTTGGTGTTTAGCATGGATTGATCAGTTACAAGTGCTCATGGATACTTGGAGACTTAGGTGAGGCTTGGTGTTCTCTTGTGATTAGAGACATGTTATTGATATGGTTACTCTTGATGAGGTTTTAGCAGGAAGTCCGAGGGAGCCTACACCTTGGTTGGACGTGAGTTCAACATGGACCAATGAGGAGAGTGTTATTGGTTGAGTCATGATGACTTGGATATCCTGGAGGAGCATTCTCATTCCCCACTCTTGATTTACTCGGCGGTTCACTTGAGAGGTATTGCCCATTATTCTTTCAGGTGCATTATGTTTATGCTTTGTCTTCTCATGGATATGGATCTTGAGCCATGGATATTTGGTTTTGGAGGGTTCATTTGAGGAGTGTTGGCATGTTTATCTCCTTGTACATGTTGAGTTTAGGAGATGGTTTATTGGGTTGATTTCCTTGGTTTAGGAATGATTACTTTGAGTTTGATCTTCTTGTTTTGAGATGCTTACATCCATGTTAGTTGCATATGTTATCTTTGATCTTGGTGATTGGATGGATGGATGTGGTTATGGATTTTGTTATGGGGTGTTATGGAGGAGATCATACTTGACACAGTTGGCATTTAGAGGTGTGTGTAGGAGGACATGCTACAGGGTTTGGTTTGCAGGTTTTGCTTATCATTGTGGATGTTCCTTGGTACTACATGTTTACTTCTATGAGATGTTGGTAGTAGACTTGGTATGCCTTTGTGATGGTGCCTTTTTGGGATGTTAACGAAGCGACGTGTTGAATGCGTTCATTCCAGGTTTGCATTCATCTTGACATTGCCCATGCAGTGGGAGCTCCTGGATGTGTATGTCACTTTTGACAGGTTTGCACATGGAGTTTGTTATTGTGGTTTATGGGTGGATATGTTGTTGGCATAAGTTTACTATGTTATATATACCTTGGAGGTATGGATAGTTGGATGTGTTGGCACTTGTTGTGAGTGTCATTTCAGCTATGGTGATTTATTCTTGATAGCTACTGGTGCATATTGGATTCAGTGTTTGTGTTTTGAGATATCAGGTTGAGGTAGGTTTATGCTTCTTTGTGACAGTTAGTGTGACATCTCTTTGGATGTGTTCATATCTTAGTGCAGTTGGCATGGTGGAGGATGGGAGCATTCATGGATGAGATGGTGGTCACCTTGGTTCTTGTTACAGGTATCTTGTTGGAGCACATGGAGCACTTGGATTCTAGGATGGTACATGTTGCCTATGGAGTTTGATGTAGCGAATTTCAGTAAACGTATACAACAAGTGGGAGATTGTTAGGATTTGGTGTTGCGCTGACCTTGCATAATGTTTGTAATATTTATTTATTTATTATGTGTGTGGTGTTCCAGGGGCTTTCAGGTGAACGCACCGCTGTACCGCGCCGCCAAAATACCGCCAGCGCAAAATTACCCACCATTCACGCCAGAATAAAAAATAATAATAATAAAATAATAAAGTACCCAATATTAAATGTGGGGTCACATGTTGTATGGTTTTGGGCACATGGTTTATGTAATACCACTTGGTGGTTTTGTGGGAGTTTGTTTCTATAAAAGCAACCACAAGGGTAGTTGCCGGCCGGATCAAAGCTGGCCTGCTATTGTTTTGTGCATGTGAGGGTTTCAGCGCATGGTATGGATGTGGATTCACGCTTGGTCAAGCCATGGCATGGATAAAGTTTGTGCTTCGGCGTTCATGGAGTTCCTGATGTATTGTAATGGTTTTTCATTGCTGAATAATACATGGAGTGTGGATGCTTTTGGAGGCTGAGTTTTTCCCTCTTGAGGGTTTTCCCAGGGTATATCTTGTGTCATTTTTGATGGGTATGTTGTCTATTCTCTTGCATGTTGATGTTGAATATTTTACTTGCATGTTTTCAGATTTGGATTATGTGGAAATTGTCATTAAATGTGATAGTTTCCTCTTACGAATTTTACAGATCGAAACCGCTAGAAAGATTTTTAATGATAGTCACCGAAAGAGTGGAGCACTAGATTCTCTCCAAATCAGGTTGAATGCATAAATTCATCCATGAAGTTTGTTTCTTGATTTTGGGATACACTTTACTTCCACGTCTTTCTTTGATAGGGTTAGTTAGTTGCTCTCCTGATTTTAAGTAAAGTACTCCTCCTGTGCAAGTGAGAGGGGAGATGATAGTTAGAGCAAGATACAGTGATATGCATATCATGTAAGAGTTTCCATAATGAAGCAGCTACAACCGTTTACGAAGAGCATAATTTGTTGTTAGTTTCTATGGCCAACAGCTAAATGTATACCTCATTCTATTTTCATGAATAAAGTTTGATAGTTCTCGAAGTTCAAGACTCCGCAATCGTGATGCTTACAGCCCACTTAGTAAGTATCTGTAGCTAGTTAGTTAGCTATTCTTTTCTGTTGATCTTCAGTTAGCTTTCATCTATGAAGTTTTCATACAAACTCAGTCTTGTATTGCTCCTGCAGCATAGGGAATCCATCCTTGTGCCTATTCCTACAGCATAAGGCCAGCTCTTAGTTTGTGTTTCAGTCGTAGTTGTTATGGTTTTTGTTTTAATCAAATCATAGTTGAGTTAAAAGAACTTTGCATTACCTTTCCTGTAGCGTGGATAGAATTCCCTTCTAAGTATTTATTTCTGCTAAGTTTTGACTGAAACTAGTTCTTAGTGCATATATTTTGCCGTGCCATTTAAAGTATACGCCCCCTGTTTCATTGGCAATGAATTCATAGAGTATGTTATTAGTCACCTGGTTGAATGTCCACCTCTTGTGTTATTTCAGATTGTGATTATCATATCCTTTTATAGGCGCCACTCAAGATAATGGAGTTTTATGTGGTTCTTCATCTACTTTGACACTTGCACTTTCAACTATCTTCTTCAACCTCTTGTTGTAGCACTAGTAAGCCTTGCTTCTCGTAGAATATCCAAGGAAGATTCCTTCATCTAATCTTGCATCAAACTTTCCCAAGTTTTCTTCATATATTCTGATATTACATTTACTTCCAAGCACTCTAAAATATTTGATAGTAGGGTTCTTCCATACCATAATTCACAAGGAGTCTTTGAACTATTTACTCTTTCTTGTACTCTATTGAGTATGTATATTGTAGTATGAATAACTTCTCTCCAGTAGACATCCAATAGATTTTCTTCCTTCATCATTGTTCTTGCTGCTTCATGAACTATCATATTCTTTCTTTCCATCACTCCATTTTGTTGAGGAGCTCGAGAGGCTAACAAATGCCTCTTTATTCCATGATCTTCACAAAAATTTTTGAACTCATTGGAGGTGAAATCTCCACCTTTGTTAGACCTTAAGCACTTGATTTTCATATCCATTTCATTCTCAACCATAGCCTTAAATGCTTTAAACTTGTCTAGAGATTTTGATTTTTCTTTGAGAAAAGTTACCCAAGTCATTGTAGAGTAATCATCAATTAACAACATGAAATACCTATCACCTTAAAAACTTCTTTTTCTTGTAGGTCCACTTAGGTATGTATGCACCGACTCCAAAGGTCCTATGGTAGAATATTCTTTGATATTGAACCTCTTTCTTGTTTGTTTCCCAACCTAAGATTCCTTGCAAACTGAATTGATAGGATTTGTAATTCTTGGCATATCTCTCATAGCTTGAGTAGATCTGATCCTCACTAGGTTATCAAAATTGATGTGACACATTCTTCTATGCCATATCCAACTTTCATTGATTTGAGTCATAAATCACTCACCATTAGCACCCTTGAGCTGATAAACATTCCCATTTGTCTTTTTTTCTACAACAACCAGAGTTCTAGATCCTCCTTTTCTGATTTCACAACCACCATCTTAAAATACAAGATTATATCCTTTTCCACACATTTTTCCTACACTAAGAAGATTATACCAGATACCCTTGACATAAAGAACATCATTTTTATTATGCTTTCCATCAAAATTGATTGAACCTTTTCCACACATCTTAGCAGATGTATCATCACCAAAATTAACAAGACCACCTTCAAACTTCTCAAGTTTAACAAACTTACTCTTATCACCTGTCATGTGATTTGAGCATACAGTGCCAATTATCTAGTGATTCTTCTCCTCTCTAGCATAAAAGTAGTCACTATATTCGCTTTGATGTTGTGATCTATTTCTGGAGCAATTTCCTTCATACAACTTTTAGAGTCAATAGCATTATTTCCAACATTTAGAGCCATGAACAAGCATTCATAATTTTCATCATCTAGGTAGTCAGATTCATCATTAGATATGTACGAATATTATTTAACATAATAACTTCTCTTGATATAATTTCCTTTATTATCTTTATATTTGTCATTTGAAACTTTGGTTGGACATCTTGAAGCATAATGACCTATCTTTCCATAGTTAAAACATTTGAAAGGAAACTTACCTCTGTACTTTCTAGTGCCCTATTTCAATCTCCTAACAAAATTTGCTTCTATCTCATCAAGATCATCCAGATATGATCCATCATCCTTCTCTATTTTGCTAGCTTTAAAAGAAATATATTTTCTTGAATCATTTCTACCAAACTCTCTCAATTCAAAAGTAGTTAAAGCACCAAACAATTTATCTCTAGAATAATGATATAAATCTTGAACTTCCTTAATAGCAAAAACTTTATAACTACAATATTTAGGAAGAGTTCTTAATACCTTCTTTACCACCTCATCTTCTTGCAGTTTTCCACCAAGGCCATTGATGGAATTTACAACTTCATCCACTCTATGCATATATCTTGCATTATATTCATCTTCTGACATCCTCAGGGTTTCAAACTTAATCTTAAAATTCTGCATCTTTGCTTGCTTTACCTTATCATCTCCTTCATAGATACTTTCTAGCTTCTTCCAAATATCTTTAGCATATTTATAGCTCCTAACCTTCACATGTTCTGAATCAACAAGACCACTCAAAAGAGAATTCCTTGCTTTTCCATTTTTCTCATATGCCTTGATCTCATCATTAATTGTTAGACCACTATTAGGCATGGTATATCCATCTTCAATTGACTTCCAAACTCCAAACCATAGGGAAACAAGGAAACCTTCCATGCTAGTTTTTCAAAATGCATAATTCATCCCATCAAACAAGGGAGCTTCCTTCTTGTGTTCCATCTAGATCTACCTCAAGTGGTTAAGCTTCTTCCAAGGAACCTTTCTTTGATACCAGTTTTTAGATGCACATGACATTTGAGAGGGGGTGAATAAGTTGTACAATTTAAAACATCAAAACCCTCATTAACATTCAGATCTTTATTAGCCCTTAAACTCTTATCATGCATTAGTAGAATGTAAACATATGAAACAATAATGCAAACATATCAAACACATAAGAACACTATATTTACATGGAAAACCCAACAAGGGAAAAACCACATTGAAGATTAGATCATAATATAAAGTAATAACAACACCAAATACAATAGTCTCACTTTTGAAGGGATCACTTCCCAAAAGAAAGAAGGGACCACTTCCAAAGGACTCGCTATACAAAAGAAAGAATGTAGAAGAAGAGGTGGATCACTACCAATTTGAACTGCTAACAATGCATCTCTCTTATGCTAAAGGTACAGTTCCATTGAAGCACAAATAACTCATTGAACTGAATAAAATATAAACACTTCTGATCACTGCATCTGTGAGTCATAGGCATTAAATCTCACACTCAGATTAGCACACTTGATCACATTCACATCTTTCACAACACACACACTCTCTGTTAAATCCACAAAACAACTCACCTTGTATTTATACCATCCATGACCTAAAAAAATTCTCAATTAGGCCAGCCTGAAGGAAACCTATTCACCTCAACCATGCAACATCAAATAGGTCAGCAACAAACACTTCCATGATATAAAGAAGTGAAAGAAGACCACACCATTACTTAATTGGGACCCAAATCTACACTGAAACACTTCTCAACACTTCCACAAACAACAATCATCCTTCGCAATTAGCGCTAGCACGCTAGGTTGGCCAAACCTGCACTAACACTAACAAGTGACTCTAAAAACACCTCTCTAGGTCTGAAAACATCTTGTGGACCACACAACAAATTTCCAAAAGATCTCAAAATAATCCACATCATCAGAATATTCACCACTACTACTACAACCATCTGAAACTTAAGAACACCTTTATTTTGTGTAACTAGACACATTGGCACAAACGTCCAATTCACCAAACAACCTCATAGAACACCATAGCACCTAAAAATTAAAGGAAATATAGATACAAACAATATAAGCATGTTCCAAGATCTGCAAGACATGAACCTTCACTATAGAGAAATGTGGAGCAATCTCATTTATCCCAGACACCTTGTTTCACTAGATAAATATACTATCAAACACATCTTTCACTTAAGTATGATCCATATCTTGAAACTATGGATACAGAACCTATGAACACCTCTAATCATCATATC
Source organism: Sequoia sempervirens (assembly GCA_007258455.2). NCBI lineage: Eukaryota > Viridiplantae > Streptophyta > Pinopsida > Cupressales > Cupressaceae > Sequoia > Sequoia sempervirens. Next base: position 100,030 of record VDFB02077716.1, read on the forward strand.
CAAACTACACAAGCATATCTTCAACCATGAAGAAATGCGAAGCAAAACATTGAACACCAATCTATCACACTAAACTCTCTTTTATTCAAATTTTCTCAAAAGCACTTAGAAACCAAGTGAACCAACTACATCAAAAACACTACTCATATCTCTATAACACATCTACAACATCTGTAACATATCTTATAACTATAGCACATCCAACTATCTCTCCAAACACAACTTCTATAATTATATTGAAGTAAGACATCAATGACAACACCAACAACATTGTGTTGACATCAATACCAAAAACTCTAGGAATCCAACAATTCCAATGCTAGGGGTTGACATCATCAACACCAACAACATCCCAATACTCTCTTTATACAAGGGGTTGAAATAAATGAAAGCACCTGAACAACTCATAAATAACTCAAGCTTCCAACACTAGTCTGAGAGGCATCTAGAAGATCATCTCCAACACACTTATCCTAATAGTTCTTTAGCTCTTGCTGGAACACATGTATGGTGATAACATCATTTTTCACCATTTCTTTACTATACTTGACAATATCCTGTAGATTACGAAGGGTATTCTCCTGGTTTCTTTAAAGGATAACAACCTCTTCCTGATTGTTTCTCTCCTTAGAGGTCCCAACATTAGAATTTAGCTCCACATAATCTTTCTCTATGTTATTCCAATTCTCAAAGGTCTTAGCCATGCTAGGCAGTAAGTTCCAATGACCAGAGTCATCCACTTCACTTGGCCAATCCAGGGTTTTTTGAACACATATAACTCCAAATTTTGGATCTTAGTTTTAGCAATAATGAGTTGGGACAACAACCACTTAAAAATTTCATTTTGGATGTTTGTGTCCTAGCTTATTTCATCTAATTTCATTTGTAGGGGAGGAAAACTCTTGCAAATAGTAGAATCCGATGAAGTGTCTTTAGGCTCATGAACTTGGTTAATATTTTATGAAGGAGAGTTTAGGGGAATGGTAGGAGAGGTAATCAAGGGGGAGTTGGGAGGTGAAAAATTTGGGGAAGCACCATTGGAAGGAGAGTCAATAAGGGAATCCATGGGGGTAGGGAACCTCGAGGAATTAGAGTTGTTTTAGATGGAAATTTGGGGGGGGGGTTAATAAAGGCCACTTTTTTCTTGCTTGCAGGGGTGGGGTCCTCAACAATAGGGTTTTGACTTTAGAGGCAGGGGGTGGACCTTGTAATTCTTGGTTGGTGGCATAGGGTAGACAAATTAGCTAGGCTAGAGGAAGATGGATTACCTTCTGAAGTCATAGAGGAACTTTTGCGGACCAAGGCAAGGTTTGTCAACCTCAGGAGAGAAGCTATATCAAGGGATAAAGCCACATTATACTAGTAAATCCTATCAATTAGGCCTTGATGCATATGCGTCAACTTCCCTTTATCTTGAACAACTTTAATTGATTGCTCAAGGGAAGAATAAATCCAAGAACCAAAGTTCATCTTGACATTGTAATAAAAATGATTGAGCATAGGGAAGAGGTGGGCATGAAATATTTTAAATCTACCTTCTAGAGTGACATACCTCATAAGAACCTCCATCATCTTCTTCCAGACGTCTGGAAAATCATCTCTGTTGAACCCATTTTGAAGTTGTTTCACTTTCTCCCATTTTTTAAGGAATATCTCCATATCCTTCTGGTAGTGACCCTTGGGTTTTTTGGAATGTAAGCTCCTTCCAAGGAGAGATTAGTGGCCACCAAAATGAGCTCCATTGAAACTGCAAAAGAAAGACCCCAAACTTTGACCAATCCCTCCTTCCAAGAATTGATGAACTCCATAGAAAGGTTGGGGTCATGCCCTTTCATGGCCTTGATATAGGAGAAGCTTGCATTTTTGAAGGATTGGCCATAATTTGTGGCCATTCCTCAAGTTCTCACAAAAAAATTGCTATCCCTACCCATCTTTCCAGTTGCAATAATAGAGGAATCGGGGCTAAGAAAAGCTCTCAAAAAACACTAGTTGCAAATAACAATGGTAGGGAGATCCAACTTGTAATCAAGATGAAGCAGGAGGGAATTATTTTTCTTCATACAACTCATATAGTACGTGAATTGTCATAATGAACCCGATGGGGATTTAGTTTAGTTTCTATCATGAAGTGCATTTTCTTTATTATTAATTAGCATTCTCACATTTTCTAGATCATTAAGAGATCCTCATAGATTTTAATATTTCTCACATAAGCTCCAATATTAGCCATCACATTCAACACCTTGTTCCCTTCTTATAACACATGATTAATTTTACATTGTCTTATGTTCATGATTTCAAGGTAAGCCTTAGCTATAATATCCCGTAGAGACCAACATGGAGACAACTCAACCTTTTAACATAATTATGGTGTTACATGAGTCTCCTATAGCGAGGTTGGAAATACCTCTGCTATTAGCAATTTGTAACTTGTGGAAAGTAGCAACCACCTTAGTGAAACTAGAGGTTTTTCTACCAAAATTAACAACATAGACAAGAATCTCCTTTCCTCTGCGATCCCTGTGATGCCACCCTCTCCTATTTTACTGAGGTTCCCTTTAGCCAAGCCATCAAAGTTTAGCTTAATCCATCCAGAGTTGGGGGAGGGAGGCTAATGATTTTTATTGTAGTCAAAAGGGATTTTAGAGCTTAGGGAGTTTAGAACTTCAGATAAATCCCAAGAAGTAGCAATATCAAATTCTAGATTAGTAAGATTTCTTTTAGGGTTGAAAGAAATATACTTGAGATTCTCCCTTTTACCTTATTGATTGTTTGATCAACTAAAACATTTCAAGGGCATTTTCCCCTTGAAAAATCCTACTTTTAGGCTCCTTCCAAAGAACCCATCTAGCGAGGATTAAGGTCTACCACCAAAGTTCAAAAAGCATGAGATGGTTGACCAAAGAGGTCAAACTATCAACCACACTTATGGATTCTTTATTCCAAACCTAGCTAACATGAAACAAAGTTTGAATTTTTTGACAAACTGTCCAGGAATAATAAGAATAAATAGAAGATGATAAGTAGTTTCTTCCTCTTCCTCACAAAGAAATCACACATTAACCAATTGCATCCCTCTCTTTTAGAGATTGTCCAATGTGAGAATTTTCTTATGACACATCGACCGAAAGAATTTAACCTTAGGAATGGACCTATTCTGCCAAATTTTCAACCAATAGAACTAAGAATCCCAATTGGTAGCTTGCAGATTATAGCCAGACTTGATTGTATAATTACCATCCTTCAAATTTTCCCAAACAATGGAGTTTGGAGAATTTGAACTATAGAATCTTAGATTACTAATTAGACTGAGAAGTTCTATAATAGCCAATCAAATCTGGGGATCATACCAATAAGGATCAATCCTCCAAAGAGAAGGATCGTAGGAATGGTGTAGATAATCAAATACTTTAAAAACCAATCTTCTACAAAGATCCAATTGAATAGCAAAGTAAACTAGGTTGAGATCTAGAGCCAAATTTTAAATCTAAGAATCCTCACAAAATCTCACTGAGACCCCATTCCCAATCTACCAAAAAAAACCTTGTCTTATTATCTCCTTGGTTTTGAGGAGATTATTCTAGATTATGGAGCCTTTTGGGATACAAATGTTATGCAAGAGAGAGATACTTTCTGCTTTGTTCAAATACTTGACTCTAAGAATGTTAATCCATTCAATCTACTATTTTATGAAGCACAAACTAACTTTGGATAGAAGCGCTAGGTTCATTTGTTTGGTCTTTCTTATATCAAGATCTCTATTTATTTTTCTAGCAAAACATATCCTAATTAGCTAGAGAGAACTGGATATTTTCTTTGGTTCTTGACCAGAGAAACCTTCTTTTTATTTTTTCAATTTATCCATCTAGATAAAAGGCATCATGAGGAGGGAGAGGAGGTAAACCATAATACTCAACAATGTAGCTTTCAAGAGTAGGAGTTTTTTAGTGTTATTGAGTAGGGATCCCTTCTAAGCTGCAAGTTTCCTTTAAACCCTTTCCAATAGGTTATACCAAAAAAAATTATCAACTTTACCAACTGTGAGAGGCATTCCTAAGTAACAAGACAGGAGAATAAGCATATGGAAATTGAGGATCTTAGAGATTTTTATTTGAAGGGGGGAACATTGAAGAATAACACATCACTTTTGGTAAAGTTTATACGTTGACCCAAAGAAAAAGAAAAAACCAAGAGAATGCTAATCCAAACCTTAGCCTCCACAACCATGGCTTCCCCAGAAGGATGGTATCATCAACAAATTATTGATGAGAAACTGACAGAGAGATGGATGAAAGAGAGAAACCTTTTAGGTTGCCACATAAAATACCTTTAGCAATATTGTAACCAAGAACCTTTGCCAACATGACGCTAAGAAGTGACCATAAGGAGAACCATTAATGATCATAAAAAAATTAGGGGAGGAAACACAACCTTTTATTAGTTTGAGAATTTTACCTTTGAAACCAAATCTCTGCAAAACTTCAAAAAGAAAGCTCTAAGAAACTTTTTCATACACTTTGGAGATATCCATCTTGAAGCCATGATTTCCTTGTTGCTTCTTCTCATTGAGTGGAGAGTTTCATGGGCCATGAGGACAACATCAATTATTTTCCTACCTGATATAAAACCTTCTTGAGTGGTGTGGATCATTTTATCTAGGAAATGTTTTATTTTGTTAACAAGCAATTTAGAGCAGATCTTGTAAATGGTGTTGTAGGGACTTATAGGCCAAAATTGAGATAATATATTAGCCCTAAAATTTTTGGGAATAAGGAAAATGAAAGTGTTGTTAAACTCCTTGAGAATGCTTTTGGAGGATTGGAATTCTCTAACAACTTTTTTCACATCTGATCCAACAATTTACTAGTATTTTTGAAAGAAAGAGGGGGGGAACCCATAAGGACCGAGAGATTTAGAGGGGTTGAGGGAGAAAGCAATAAACTTTATTTTTTCATTAGAGTCCCTAAATTATAAATACAAGAGATCATAATTAGAGATGATGTAGGGGCCACCTCAAGCAAGTGGTTTATTGAAACCTCTAGAGGAGGAAGGTTGACAGGAGGCGGGTTAGAAGCTCCTTGAAAAAACTAATGCCTTCTTAAGAAATATCCTCCTCAAAGGATAAAAAGGATCCATCCTTAGTAATCAAATCTGTTATTCTATTCCTCTTCCTATGTTTAAGGGCTGAAAGGTGGAAGAAATTTGTGTTCTTATCTCTTTTTAGCCACTTGTTTCTAGCATGTTGTTTCAAGTAAATTTCCTCTTTCTCAATGATATTGTGCAAACCACTTAGCAAAGATTTTTCCCTACTGGAAAGACCCTCAAAAGTACCCAACCCGTCCATCTCCTATTGGATTTTCCTTAGCTAGTCCTTTAAAGTCAATTTTTTGGTGAAGATGCTACCAAAGGAGTTTTCATTCCAATATTTTAGATTCCTTTTTAAACTCTTAAGCTTGAAGTATTACCTAAACATTTCTAAACTTCTAACATTGATATTCCACCAGTTGTCTGTAAGAAGCCTTCTAAGGTGAGGATGATGATTCCACATCAATTCAAAGTGGAAGGGA